>JAZDXF010000133.1:0-44559 GCA_038380155.1 Pseudococcus jackbeardsleyi
TATGGTCGGCGGCGCCGCCGCGCCGCAGAGAAATGCCCGTAACTCGGTCGAAAATCGCTGAAATTTCAAAAACTAATATATTTTTGGAATCCTCTCGTCGAGACGAATCAAATGGTTTTTTCACGATCCAAATTGGAGCATTAGAACAAAAGTTGAGTCGGAAGGTCGATGTATGGTCGGCGCCGCCGCCGCGCCGCAGAGAAATGCCCGTAACTCGGTCGAAAATCGCTCAAATTTCAAAAACTTATACATTTTTGGAATCCTCTCGTCATGAACAAAAGAATGGTTTTTTTACCGTCCCAATTCGAGTATTTGGGCGGAAGTTGGTTTTTTGCTGTGGAGGGTAGATTTTCGGGGGAGACCTCGCGCACAAAAATTCTGGTAACTTTTTCGAAAATCACCCAAAATGCAAAAACTAATACATTTTTGGAATCCTCTCGTCAAGCACTATCGAATGGTTTTTTTACCATTCCATTTCGAGCATTTGGGTGAGATATAATAATGTTTTTCGCATATTGCAGATTGAGGAAAATGCTGGTTACTGGGTCGGGAATTGCTCAAAATGCAAAAACAAATACATTTTCGGAATCCTCTCGTCAAGCACTATCGAATGTTTTTTTTTACCATCCCATTTCGAGCATTTGGGTGGAAGTTGGTTTTTTGCTGTGAAGGGTAGATTTTTGAGGAAAAATTCAGGCAACTTTTTCGAAAATCACCCAAAATGCAAAAACTAATACATTTTCGGAATCCTCTCGTCGAGACGAATCGAATGGTTTTTTCACGATCCAAATTGGAGCATTAGAACAAAAGTTGGGTCGGAAGGTCGATGTATGGTCGGCGCCGCCGCCGCGCCGCAGAGAAATGCCCGTAACTCGGTCGAAAATCGCTCAAATTTCAAAAACTAATACATTTTTGGAATCCTCTTGTCGAGACGAATCGAATGGTTTTTTCACGATCCAAATTGGAGCATTAGAACAAAAGTTGAGTCGGAAGGTCGATGTATGGTCGGCGCCGCCGCCGCGCCGCAGAGAAATGCCCGCAACTCGGTCGAAAATCGCTCAAATTTCAAAAACTAATACATTTTTGGAATCCTCTCGTCGAGACGAATCGAATGGTTTTTTCACGATCCAAATTGGAGCATTAGAACAAAAGTTGAGTCGGAAGGTCGATGTATGGTCGGCGCCGCCGCCCAGCCGCAGAGAAATGCCCGTAACTCGGTCGAAAATCGCTCAAATTTCAAAAACTTATACATTTTTGGAATCCTCTCGTCATGAACAAACGAATGGTTTTTTACCGTCCCAATTCGAGCATTTGGGCGGAAGTTGGTTTTTTGCTGTGGAGGGTAGATTTTCGGGGGAGACCTCGCGCACAAAAATTCTGGTAACTTTTTCGAAAATCACCCAAAATGCAAAAACTAATACATTTTTGGAATCCTCTCGTCAAGCACTATCGAATGGTTTTTTACCATTCCATTTCGAGCATTTGGGTGAGAGATAATATTGGTTTTCGCATATTGCAGATTGAGGAAAATGCTGGTTACTGGGTCGGGAATTGCTCAAAATGCAAAAACTAATACATTTTCGGAATCCTCTCGTCGAGACGAATCGAATGGTTTTTTCACGATCCCATTTCGAGCATTTGGGTGGAAGTTGGTTTTTTGCTGTGAAGGGTAGATTTTTGAGGAAAAATTCAGGCAACTTTTTCGAAAATCACCCAAAATGCAAAAACTAATACATTTTCGGAATCCTCTCGTCGAGACGAATCGAATGGTTTTTTCACGATCCAAATTGGAGCATTAGAACAAAAGTTGAGTCGGAAGGTTGATGTATGGTCGGCGCCGCCGCCCAGCCGCAGAGAAATGCCCGTAACTCGGTCGAAAATCGCTCAAATTTCAAAAACTTATACATTTTTGGAATCCTCTCGTCATGAACAAACGAATGGTTTTTTACCGTCCCAATTCGAGCATTTGGGCGGAAGTTGGTTTTTTGCTGTGGAGGGTAGATTTTCGGGGGAGACCTCGCGCACAAAAATTCTGGTAACTTTTTCGAAAATCACCCAAAATGCAAAAACTAATACATTTTTGGAATCCTCTCGTCAAGCACTATCGAATGGTTTTTTTACCATTCCATTTCGAGCATTTGGGTGAGAGATAATATTGGTTTTCGCATATTGCAGATTGAGGAAAATGCTGGTTACTGGGTCGGGAATTGCTCAAAATGCAAAAACTAATACATTTTCGGAATCCTCTCGTCAAGCACTATCGAATGGTTTTTTTACCATCCCATTTCGAGCATTTGGGTGGAAGTTGGTTTTTTGCTGTGAAGGGTAGATTTTTGAGGAAAAATTCAGGCAACTTTTTCGAAAATCACCCAAAATGCAAAAACTAATACATTTTCGGAATCCTCTCGTCGAGACGAATCGAATGGTTTTTTCACGATCCAAATTGGAGCATTAGAACAAAAGTTGAGTCGGAAGGTCGATGTATGGTCGGCGCCGCCGCCCAGCCGCAGAGAAATGCCCGTAACTCGGTCGAAAATCGCTCAAATTTCAAAAACTTATACATTTTTGGAATCCTCTCGTCATGAACAAACGAATGGTTTTTTACCGTCCCAATTCGAGCATTTGGGCGGAAGTTGGTTTTTTGCTGTGGAGGGTAGATTTTCGGGGGAGACCTCGCGCACAAAAATTCTTGTAACTTTTTCGAAAATCACCCAAAATGCAAAAACTAATACATTTTTGGAATCCTCTCGTCAAGCACTATCGAATGGTTTTTACCATTCCATTTCGAGCATTTGGGTGAGAGATAATATTGGTTTTCGCATATTGCAGATTGAGGAAAATGCTGGTTACTGGGTCGGGAATTGCTCAAAATGCAAAAACTAATACATTTTCGGAATCCTCTCGTCAAGCACTATCGAATGGTTTTCTTACCATCCCAGTTCGAGCATTTGGGTGGAAGTTGGTTTTTTGCTGTGAAGGGTAGATTTTTGAGGAAAAATTCAGGCAACTTTTTCGAAAATCACCCAAAATGCAAAAACTAATACATTTTCGGAATCCTCTCGTCGAGACGAATCGAATGGTTTTTTCACGATCCAAATTGGAGCATTAGAACAAAAGTTGAGTCGGAAGGTCGATGTATGGTCGGCGCCGCCGCCCAGCCGCAGAGAAATGCCCGTAACTCGGTCGAAAATCGCTCAAATTTCAAAAACTAATACATTTTTGGAATCCTCTCGTCGAGACGAATCGAATGGTTTTTTCACGATCCAAATTGGAGCATTAGAACAAAAGTTGAGTCGGAAGGTCGATGTATGGTTGGCGCCGCCGCCGCGCCGCAGAGAAATGCCCGTAACTCGGTCGAAAATCGCTCAAATTTCAAAAACTAATACATTTTTGGATTCCTCTCGTCGAGACGAATCGAATGGTTTTTTCACGATCCAAATTGGAGCATTAGAACAAAAGTTGAGTCGGAAGGTCGATGTATGGTCGGCGCCGCCGCCGCGCCGCAGAGAAATGCCCGTAACGCGGTCGAAAATCGCTCAAATTTCAAAAACTAATACATTTTTGGAATCCTCTCGTCGAGACGAATCGAATGGTTTTTTCACGATCCAAATTGGAGCATTAGAACAAAAGTTGAGTCGGAAGGTCGATGTATGGTCGGCGCCGCCGCCGCGCCGCAGAGAAATGCCCGTAACGCGGTCGAAAATCGCTCAAATTTCAAAAACTTATACATTTTTGGAATCCTCTCGTCATGAACAAACGAATGGTTTTTTTACCATTCCATTTCGAGCATTTGGGTGAGAGATAATATTGGTTTTCGCATATTGCAGATTGAGGAAAATGCTGGTTACTGGGTCGGGAATTGCTCAAAATGCAAAAACTAATACATTTTCGGAATCCTCTCGTCAAGCACTATCGAATGGTTTTTTTACCATCCCATTTCGAGCATTTGGGTGGAAGTTGGTTTTTTGCTGTGAAGGGTAGATTTTTGAGGAAAAATTCAGGCAACTTTTTCGAAAATCACCCAAAATGCAAAAACTAATACATTTTCGGAATCCTCTCGTCGAGACGAATCGAATGGTTTTTTCACGATCCAAATTGGAGCATTAGAACAAAAGTTGAGTCGGAAGGTCGATGTATGGTTGGCGCCGCCGCCGCGCCGCAGAGAAATGCCCGTAACTCGGTCGAAAATCGCTCAAATTTCAAAAACTAATACATTTTTGGAATCCTCTCGTCGAGACGAATCGAATGGTTTTTTCACGATCCAAATTGGAGCATTAGAACAAAAGTTGAGTCGGAAGGTCGATGTATGGTCGGCGCCGCCGCCCAGCCGCAGAGAAATGCCCGTAACTCGGTCGAAAATCGCTCAAATTTCAAAAACTTATACATTTTTGGAATCCTCTCGTCATGAACAAACGAATGGTTTTTTACCGTCCCAATTCGAGCATTTGGGCGGAAGTTGGTTTTTTGCTGTGGAGGGTAGATTTACGTGGTAGACCACGCGGACAAAAATTCTGGTAACTTTTTCGAAAATCACCCAAAATGCAAAAACTAATACATTTTTGGAATCCTCTCGTCAAGCACTATCGAATGGTTTTTTTACCATTCCATTTCGAGCATTTGGGTGAGAGATAATATTGGTTTTCTCATATTGCAGATTGAGGAAAATGCTGGTTACTGGGTCGGGAATTGCTCAAAATGCAAAAACTAATACATTTTCGGAATCCTCTCGTCAAGCACTCTCGAATGGTTTTTTTACCATCCCATTTCGAGCATTTGGGTGGAAGTTGGTTTTTTGCTGTGAAGGGTAGATTTTTGAGGAAAAATTCAGGCAACTTTTTCGAAAATCACCCAAAATGCAAAAACTAATACATTTTCGGAATCCTCTCGTCGAGACGAATCGAATGGTTTTTTCACGATCCAAATTGGAGCATTAGAACAAAAGTTGAGTCGGAAGGTCGATGTATGGTCGGCGCCGCCGCCGCGCCGCAGAGAAATGCCCGTAACTCGGTCGAAAATCGCTCAAATTTCAAAAACTAATACATTTTTGGAATCCTCTCGTCGAGACGAATCGAATGGTTTTTTCACGATCCAAATTGGAGCATTAGAACAAAAGTTGAGTCGGAAGGTCGATGTATGGTCGGCGCCGCCGCCGCGCCGCAGAGAAATGCCCGTAACTCGGTCGAAAATCGCTCAAATTTCAAAAACTAATACATTTTTGGAATCCTCTCGTCGAGACGAATCGAATGGTTTTTTCACGATCCAAATTGGAGCATTAGAACAAAAGTTGAGTCGGAAGGTCGATGTATGGTCGGCGCCGCCGCCCAGCCGCAGAGAAATGCCCGTAACTCGGTCGAAAATCGCTCAAATTTCAAAAACTTATACATTTTTGGAATCCTCTCGTCATGAACAAACGAATGGTTTTTTTACCGTCCCAATTCGAGCATTTGGGCGGAAGTTGGTTTTTTGCTGTGGAGGGTAGATTTTCGGGGGAGACCTCGCGCACAAAAATTCTGGTAACTTTTTCGAAAATCACCCAAAATGCAAAAACTAATACATTTTCGGAATCCTCTCGTCGAGACGAATCGAATGGTTTTTTCACGATCCAAATTGGAGCATTAGAACAAAAGTTGAGTCGGAAGGTCGATGTATGGTTGGCGCCGCCGCCGCGCCGCAGAGAAATGCCCGTAACTCGGTCGAAAATCGCTCAAATTTCAAAAACTAATACATTTTTGGAATCCTCTCGTCGAGACGAATCGAATGGTTTTTTCACGATCCAAATTGGAGCATTAGAACAAAAGTTGAGTCGGAAGGTCGATGTATGGTCGGCGCCGCCGCCGCGCCGCAGAGAAATGCCCGTAACGCGGTCGAAAATCGCTCAAATTTCAAAAACTAATACATTTTTGGAATCCTCTCGTCGAGACGAATCGAATGGTTTTTTCACGATCCAAATTGGAGCATTAGAACAAAAGTTGAGTCGGAAGGTCGATGTATGGTCGGCGCCGCCGCCGCGCCGCAGAGAAATGCCCGTAACGCGGTCGAAAATCGCTCAAATTTCAAAAACTAATACATTTTTGGAATCCTCTCGTCGAGACGAATCGAATGGTTTTTTCACGATCCAAATTGGAGCATTAGAACAAAAGTTGAGTCGGAAGGTCGATGTATGGTCGGCGCCGCCGCCCAGCCGCAGAGAAATGCCCGTAACTCGGTCGAAAATCGCTCAAATTTCAAAAACTTATACATTTTTGGAATCCTCTCGTCATGAACAAACGAATGGTTTTTTTACCGTCCCAATTCGAGCATTTGGGCGGAAGTTGGTTTTTTGCTGTGGAGGGTAGATTTTCGGGGGAGACCTCGCGCACAAAAATTCTGGTAACTTTTTCGAAAATCACCCAAAATGCAAAAACTAATACATTTTTGGAATCCTCTCGTCGAGCACTATCGAATGGTTTTTTTATCATTCCATTTCGAGCATTTGGGTGAGAGATAATATTGGTTTTCGCATATTGCAGATTGAGGAAAATGCTGGTTACTGGGTCGGGAATTGCTCAAAATGCAAAAACTAATACATTTTCGGAATCCTCTCGTCAAGCACTATCGAATGGTTTTTTTACCATCCCATTTCGAGCATTTGGGTGGAAGTTGGTTTTTTGCTGTGAAGGGTAGATTTTTGAGGAAAAATTCAGGCAACTTTTTCGAAAATCACCCAAAATGCAAAAACTAATACATTTTCGGAATCCTCTCGTCGAGACGAATCGAATGGTTTTTTCACGATCCAAATTGGAGCATTAGAACAAAAGTTGAGTCGGAAGGTCGATGTATGGTTGGCGCCGCCGCGCCGCAGAGAAATGCCCGTAACTCGGTCGAAAATCGCTCAAATTTCAAAAACTAATACATTTTTGGAATCCTCTCGTCGAGACGAATCGAATGGTTTTTTCACGATCCAAATTGGAGCATTAGAACAAAAGTTGAGTCGGAAGGTCGATGTATGGTCGGCGCCGCCGCCGCGCCGCAGAGAAATGCCCGTAACGCGGTCGAAAATCGCTCAAATTTCAAAAACTAATACATTTTTGGAATCCTCTCGTCGAGACGAATCGAATGGTTTTTTCACGATCCAAATTGGAGCATTAGAACAAAAGTTGAGTCGGAAGGTCGATGTATGGTTGGCGCCGCCGCGCCGCAGAGAAATGCCCGTAACTCGGTCGAAAATCGCTCAAATTTCAAAAACTAATACATTTTTGGAATCCTCTCGTCGAGACGAATCGAATGGTTTTTTCACGATCCAAATTGGAGCATTAGAACAAAAGTTGAGTCGGAAGGTCGATGTATGGTCGGCGCCGCCGCCCAGCCGCAGAGAAATGCCCGTAACTCGGTCGAAAATCGCTCAAATTTCAAAAACTTATACATTTTTGGAATCCTCTCGTCGAGACGAATCGAATGGTTTTTTCACGATCCAAATTGGAGCATTAGAACAAAAGTTGAGTCGGAAGGTCGATGTATGGTTGGCGCCGCCGCCGCGCCGCAGAGAAATGCCCGTAACTCGGTCGAAAATCGCTCAAATTTCAAAAACTAATACATTTTTGGAATCCTCTCGTCGAGACGAATCGAATGGTTTTTTCACGATCCAAATTGGAGCATTAGAACAAAAGTTGAGTCGGAAGGTCGATGTATGGTCGGCGCCGCCGCCCAGCCGCAGAGAAATGCCCGTAACTCGGTCGAAAATCGCTCAAATTTCAAAAACTTATACATTTTTGGAATCCTCTCGTCATGAACAAACGAATGGTTTTTTTACCGTCCCAATTCGAGCATTTGGGCGGAAGTTGGTTTTTTGCTGTGGAGGGTAGATTTTCGGGGGAGACCTCGCGCACAAAAATTCTGGTAACTTTTTCGAAAATCACCCAAAATGCAAAAACTAATACATTTTCGGAATCCTCTCGTCGAGACGAATCGAATGGTTTTTTCACGATCCAAATTGGAGCATTAGAACAAAAGTTGAGTCGGAAGGTCGATGTATGGTTGGCGCCGCCGCCGCGCCGCAGAGAAATGCCCGTAACTCGGTCGAAAATCGCTCAAATTTCAAAAACTAATACATTTTTGGAATCCTCTCGTCGAGACGAATCGAATGGTTTTTTCACGATCCAAATTGGAGCATTAGAACAAAAGTTGAGTCGGAAGGTCGATGTATGGTCGGCGCCGCCGCCGCGCCGCAGAGAAATGCCCGTAACGCGGTCGAAAATCGCTCAAATCTCAAAAACTAATACATTTTTGGAATCCTCTCGTCGAGACGAATCGAATGGTTTTTTCACGATCCAAATTGGAGCATTAGAACAAAAGTTGAGTCGGAAGGTCGATATATGGTCGGCGCCGCCGCGCCGCAGAGAAATGCCCGTAACGCGGTCGAAAATCGCTCAAATTTCAAAAACTAATACATTTTTGGAATCCTCTCGTCGAGACGAATCGAATGGTTTTTTCACGATCCAAATTGGAGCATTAGAACAAAAGTTGAGTCGGAAGGTCGATGTATGGTCGGCGCCGCCGCCCAGCCGCAGAGAAATGCCCGTAACTCGGTCGAAAATCGCTCAAATTTCAAAAACTTATACATTTTTGGAATCCTCTCGTCATGAACAAACGAATGGTTTTTTTACCGTCCCAATTCGAGCATTTGGGCGGAAGTTGGTTTTGCTGTGGAGGGTAGATTTTCGGGGAGACCTCGCGCACAAAAATTCTGGTAACTTTTTCGAAAATCACCCAAAATGCAAAAACTAATACATTTTTGGAATCCTCTCGTCGAGCACTATCGAATGGTTTTTACCTTTCCATTTCGAGCATTTGGGTGAGAGATAATATTGCTTTTCGCATATTGCAGATTGAGGAAAATGCTGGTTACTGGGTCGGGAATTGCTCAAAATGCAAAAACTAATACATTTTCGGAATCCTCTCGTCAAGCACTATCGAATGGTTTTTTTACCATCCCATTTCGAGCATTTGGGTGGAAGTTGGTTTTTGCTGTGAAGGGTAGATTTTTGAGGAAAAATTCAGGCAACTTTTTCGAAAATCACCCAAAATGCAAAAACTAATACATTTTCGGAATCCTCTCGTCGAGACGAATCGAATGGTTTTTTCACGATCCAAATTGGAGCATTAGAACAAAAGTTGAGTCGGAAGGTCGATGTATGGTTGGCGCCGCCGCGCCGCAGAGAAATGCCCGTAACTCGGTCGAAAATCGCTCAAATTTCAAAAACTAATACATTTTTGGAATCCTCTCGTCGAGACGAATCGAATGGTTTTTTCACGATCCAAATTGGAGCATTAGAACAAAAGTTGAGTCGGAAGGTCGATGTATGGTCGGCGCCGCCGCCGCGCCGCAGAGAAATGCCCGTAACGCGGTCGAAAATCGCTCAAATTTCAAAAACTAATACATTTTTGGAATCCTCTCGTCGAGACGAATCGAATGGTTTTTTCACGATCCAAATTGGAGCATTAGAACAAAAGTTGAGTCGGAAGGTCGATGTATGGTTGGCGCCGCCGCCGCGCCGCAGAGAAATGCCCGTAACTCGGTCGAAAATCGCTCAAATTTCAAAAACTAATACATTTTTGGAATCCTCTCGTCGAGACCAAACGAATGGTTTTTTAACGATCCAAATTGGAGCATTAGAACAAAAGTTGAGTCGGAAGGTCGATGTATGGTCGGCGCCGCCGCCCAGCCGCAGAGAAATGCCCGTAACTCGGTCGAAAATCGCTCAAATTTCAAAAACTTATACATTTTTGGAATCCTCTCGTCATGAACAAACGAATGGTTTTTTACCGTCCCAATTCGAGCATTTGGGCGGAAGTTGGTTTTTTGCTGTGGAGGGTAGATTTTCGGGGGAGACCTCGCGCACAAAAATTCTGGTAACTTTTTCGAAAATCACCCAAAATGCAAAAACTAATACATTTTTGGAATCCTCTCGTCAAGCACTATCGAATGGTTTTTTTACCATTCCATTTCGAGCATTTGGGTGAGAGATAATATTGGTTTTCGCATATTGCAGATTGAGGAAAATGCTGGTTACTGGGTCGGGAATTGCTCAAAATGCAAAAACTAATACATTTTCGGAATCCTCTCGTCAAGCACTATCGAATGGTTTTTTGACCATCCCATTTCGAGCATTTGGGTGGAAGTTGGTTTTTTGCTGTGAAGGGTAGATTTTTGAGGAAAAATTCAGGCAACTTTTTCGAAAATCACCCAAAATGCAAAAACTAATACATTTTCGGAATCCTCTCGTCGAGACGAATCGAATGGTTTTTTCACGATCCAAATTGGAGCATTAGAACAAAAGTTGAGTCGGAAGGTCGATGTATGGTCGGCGCCGCCGCCGCGCCGCAGAGAAATGCCCGTAACTCGGTCGAAAATCGCTCAAATTTCAAAAACTAATACATTTTTGGAATCCTCTCGTCGAGACGAATCGAATGGTTTTTTCACGATCCAAATTGGAGCATTAGAACAAAAGTTGAGTCGGAAGGTCGATGTATGGTCGGCGCCGCCGCCGCGCCGCAGAGAAATGCCCGTAACTCGGTCGAAAATCGCTCAAATTTCAAAAACTAATACATTTTTGGAATCCTCTCGTCGAGACGAATCGAATGGTTTTTTCACGATCCAAATTGGAGCATTAGAACAAAAGTTGAGTCGGAAGGTCGATGTATGGTCGGCGCCGCCGCCCAGCCGCAGAGAAATGCCCGTAACTCGGTCGAAAATCGCTCAAATTTCAAAAACTTATACATTTTTGGAATCCTCTCGTCATGAACAAACGAATGGTTTTTACCGTCCCAATTCGAGCATTTGGGCGGAAGTTGGTTTTTGCTGTGGAGGGTAGATTTTCGGGGAGACCTCGCGCACAAAAATTCTGGTAACTTTTTCGAAAATCACCCAAAATGCAAAAACTAATACATTTTTGGGATCCTCTCGTCAAGCACTATCGAATGGTTTTTACCATTCCATTTCGAGCATTTGGGTGAGAGATAATATTGGTTTTCGCATATTGCAGATTGAGGAAAATGCTGGTTACTGGGTCGGGAATTGCTCAAATTGCAAAAACTTATACATTTTCGGAATCCTCTCGTCAAGCACTATCGAATGGTTTTTTACCATCCCATTTCGAGCATTTGGGTGGAAGTTGGTTTTTGCTGTGAAGGGTAGATTTTTGAGGAAAAATTCAGGCAACTTTTTCGAAAATCACCCAAAATGCAAAAACTAATACATTTTCGGAATCCTCTCGTCGAGACGAATCGAATGGTTTTTTCACGATCCAAATTGGAGCATTAGAACAAAAGTTGAGTCGGAAGGTCGATGTATGGTTGGCGCCGCCGCGCCGCAGAGAATTGCCCGTAACTCGGTCGAAAATCGCTCAAATTTCAAAAACTAATACATTTTTGGAATCCTCTCGTCGAGACGAATCGAATGGTTTTTTCACGATCCAAATTGGAGCATTAGAACAAAAGTTGAGTCGGAAGGTCGATGTATGGTCGGCGCCGCCGCGCCGCAGAGAAATGCCCGTAACGCGGTCGAAAATCGCTCAAATTTCAAAAACTAATACATTTTTGGAATCCTCTCGTCGAGACGAATCGAATGGTTTTTTCACGATCCAAATTGGAGCATTAGAACAAAAGTTGAGTCGGAAGGTCGATGTATGGTTGGCGCCGCCGCCGCGCCGCAGAGAAATGCCCGTAACTCGGTCGAAAATCGCTCAAATTTCAAAAACTAATACATTTTTGGAATCCTCTCGTCGAGACGAATCGAATGGTTTTTTCACGATCCAAATTGGAGCATTAGAACAAAAGTTGAGTCGGAAGGTCGATGTATGGTCGGCGCCGCCGCCCAGCCGCAGAGAAATGCCCGTAACTCGGTCGAAAATCGCTCAAATTTCAAAAACTTATACATTTTTGGAATCCTCTCGTCGAGACGAATCGAATGGTTTTTTCACGATCCAAATTGGAGCATTAGAACAAAAGTTGAGTCGGAAGGTCGATGTATGGTTGGCGCCGCCGCCGCGCCGCAGAGAAATGCCCGTAACTCGGTCGAAAATCGCTCAAATTTCAAAAACTAATACATTTTTGGAATCCTCTCGTCGAGACGAATCGAATGGTTTTTTCACGATCCAAATTGGAGCATTAGAACAAAAGTTGAGTCGGAAGGTCGATGTATGGTCGGCGCCGCCGCCCAGCCGCAGAGAAATGCCCGTAACTCGGTCGAAAATCGCTCAAATTTCAAAAACTTATACATTTTTGGAATCCTCTCGTCATGAACAAACGAATGGTTTTTTACCGTCCCAATTCGAGCATTTGGGCGGAAGTTGGTTTTTTGCTGTGGAGGGTAGATTTTCGGGGGAGACCTCGCGCACAAAAATTCTGGTAACTTTTTCGAAAATCACCCAAAATGCAAAAACTAATACATTTTCGGAATCCTCTCGTCGAGACGAATCGAATGGTTTTTTCACGATCCAAATTGGAGCATTAGAACAAAAGTTGAGTCGGAAGGTCGATGTATGGTCGGCGCCGCCGCCCAGCCGCAGAGAAATGCCCGTAACTCGGTCGAAAATCGCTCAAATTTCAAAAACTAATACATTTTTGGAATCCTCTCGTCGAGACGAATCGAATGGTTTTTTCACGATCCAAATTGGAGCATTAGAACAAAAGTTGAGTCGGAAGGTCGATGTATGGTCGGCGCCGCCGCCGCGCCGCAGAGAAATGCCCGTAACGCGGTCGAAAATCGCTCAAATTTCAAAAACTAATACATTTTTGGAATCCTCTCGTCGAGACGAATCGAATGGTTTTTTCACGATCCAAATTGGAGCATTAGAACAAAAGTTGAGTCGGAAGGTCGATGTATGGTCGGCGCCGCCGCCCAGCCGCAGAGAAATGCCCGTAACTCGGTCGAAAATCGCTCAAATTTCAAAAACTTATACATTTTTGGAATCCTCTCGTCATGAACAAACGAATGGTTTTTACCGTCCCAATTCGAGCATTTGGGCGGAAGTTGGTTTTTTGCTGTGGAGGGTAGATGTTCGGGGAGACCTCGCGCACAAAAATTCTGGTAACTTTTTCGAAAATCACCCAAAATGCAAAAACTAATACATTTTTGGAATCCTCTCGTCAAGCACTATCGAATGGTTTTTTTACCATTCCATTTCGAGCATTTGGGTGAGAGATAATATTGGTTTTCGCATATTGCAGATTGAGGAAAATGCTGGTTACTGGGTCGGGAATTGCTCAAAATGCAAAAACTAATACATTTTCGGAATCCTCTCGTCAAGCACTATCGAATGGTTGGTTTACCATCCCATTTCGAGCATTTGGGTGGAAGTTGGTTTTTTGCTGTGAAGGGTAGATTTTTGAGGAAAAATTCAGGCAACTTTTTCGAAAATCACCCAAAATGCAAAAACTAATACATTTTCGGAATCCTCTCGTCGAGACGAATCGAATGGTTTTTTCACGATCCAAATTGGAGCATTAGAACAAAAGTTGAGTCGGAAGGTCGATGTATGGTTGGCGCCGCCGCCGCGCCGCAGAGAAATGCCCGTAACTCGGTCGAAAATCGCTCAAATTTCAAAAACTAATACATTTTTGGAATCCTCTCGTCGAGACGAATCGAATGGTTTTTTCACGATCCAAATTGGAGCATTAGAACAAAAGTTGAGTCGGAAGGTCGATGTATGGTCGGCGCCCTCGCCCAGCCGCAGAGAAATGCCCGTAACTCGGTCGAAAATCGCTCAAATTTCAAAAACTAATACATTTTTGGAATCCTCTCGTCGAGACGAATCGAATGGTTTTTTCACGATCCAAATTGGAGCATTAGAACAAAAGTTGAGTCGGAAGGTCGATGTATGGTTGGCGCCGCCGCCGCGCCGCAGAGAAATGCCCGTAACTCGGTCGAAAATCGCTCAAATTTCAAAAACTAATACATTTTTGGAATCCTCTCGTCGAGACGAATCGAATGGTTTTTTCACGATCCAAATTGGAGCATTAGAACAAAAGTTGAGTCGGAAGGTCGATGTATGGTCGGCGCCGCCGCCCAGCCGCAGAGAAATGCCCGTAACTCGGTCGAAAATCGCTCAAATTTCAAAAACTTATACATTTTTGGAATCCTCTCGTCATGAACAAACGAATGGTTTTTACCGTCCCAATTCGAGCATTTGGGCGGAAGTTGGTTTTTGCTGTGGAGGGTAGATTTTCGGGGAGACCTCGCGCACAAAAATTCTGGTAACTTTTTCGAAAATCACCCAAAATGCAAAAACTAATACATTTTTGGAATCCTCTCGTCAAGCACTATCGAATGGTTTTTTTACCATTCCATTTCGAGCATTTGGGTGAGAGATAATATTGGTTTTCGCATATTGCAGATTGAGGAAAATGCTGGTTACTGGGTCGGGAATTGCTCAAAATGCAAAAACTAATACATTTTCGGAATCCTCTCGTCAAGCACTATCGAATGGTTTTACCATCCCATTTCGAGCATTTGGGTGGAAGTTGGTTTTTGCTGTGAAGGGTAGATTTTTGAGGAAAAATTCAGGCAACTTTTTCGAAAATCACCCAAAATGCAAAAACTAATACATTTTCGGAATCCTCTCGTCGAGACGAATCGAATGGTTTTTTCACGATCCAAATTGGAGCATTAGAACAAAAGTTGAGTCGGAAGGTCGATGTATGGTTGGCGCCGCCGCCGCGCCGCAGAGAAATGCCCGTAACTCGGTCGAAAATCGCTCAAATTTCAAAAACTAATACATTTTTGGAATCCTCTCGTCGAGACGAATCGAATGGTTTTTTCACGATCCAAATTGGAGCATTAGAACAAAAGTTGAGTCGGAAGGTCGATGTATGGTCGGCGCCGCCGCCGCGCCGCAGAGAAATGCCCGTAACGCGGTCGAAAATCGCTCAAATTTCAAAAACTAATACATTTTTGGAATCCTCTCGTCGAGACGAATCGAATGGTTTTTTCACGATCCAAATTGGAGCATTAGAACAAAAGTTGAGTCGGAAGGTCGATGTATGGTTGGCGCCGCCGCGCCGCAGAGAAATGCCCGTAACTCGGTCGAAAATCGCTCAAATTTCAAAAACTAATACATTTTTGGAATCCTCTCGTCGAGACGAATCGAATGGTTTTTTCACGATCCAAATTGGAGCATTAGAACAAAAGTTGAGTCGGAAGGTCGATGTATGGTCGGCGCCGCCGCCCAGCCGCAGAGAAATGCCCGTAACTCGGTCGAAAATCGCTCAAATTTCAAAAACTTATACATTTTTGGAATCCTCTCGTCATGAACCACCGCATGGTTTTTACCGTCCCAATTCGAGCATTTGGGCGGAAGTTGGTTTTGCTGTGGAGGGTAGATTTTCGGGGAGACCTCGCGCACAAAAATTCTGGTAACTTTTTCGAAAATCACCCAAAATGCAAAAACTAATACATTTTTGGAATCCTCTCGTCAAGCACTATCGAATGGTTTTTTTACCATTCCATTTCGAGCATTTGGGTGAGAGATAATATTGGTTTTCGCATATTGCAGATTGAGGAAAATGCTGGTTACTGGGTCGGGAATTGCTCAAAATGCAAAAACTAATACATTTTCGGAATCCTCTCGTCAAGCACTATCGAATGGTTTTTTTACCATCCCATTTCGAGCATTTGGGTGGAAGTTGGTTTTTTGCTGTGAAGGGTAGATTTTTGAGGAAAAATTCAGGCAACTTTTTCGAAAATCACCCAAAATGCAAAAACTAATACATTTTCGGAATCCTCTCGTCGAGACGAATCGAATGGTTTTTTCACGATCCAAATTGGAGCATTAGAACAAAAGTTGAGTCGGAAGGTCGATGTATGGTTGGCGCCGCCGCCGCGCCGCAGAGAAATGCCCGTAACTCGGTCGAAAATCGCTCAAATTTCAAAAACTAATACATTTTTGGAATCCTCTCGTCGAGACGAATCGAATGGTTTTTTCACGATCCAAATTGGAGCATTAGAACAAAAGTTGAGTCGGAAGGTCGATGTATGGTCGGCGCCGCCGCCGCGCCGCAGAGAAATGCCCGTAACGCGGTCGAAAATCGCTCAAATTTCAAAAACTAATACATTTTTGGAATCCTCTCGTCGAGACGAATCGAATGGTTTTTTCACGATCCAAATTGGAGCATTAGAACAAAAGTTGAGTCGGAAGGTCGATGTATGGTCGGCGCCGCCGCCCAGCCGCAGAGAAATGCCCGTAACTCGGTCGAAAATCGCTCAAATTTCAAAAACTTATACATTTTTGGAATCCTCTCGTCATGAACAAACGAATGGTTTTTACCGTCCCAATTCGAGCATTTGGGCGGAAGTTGGTTTTTTGCTGTGGAGGGTAGATTTTCGGGGAGACCTCGCGCACAAAAATTCTGGTAACTTTTTCGAAAATCACCCAAAATGCAAAAACTAATACATTTTTGGAATCCTCTCGTCAAGCACTATCGAATGGTTTTTTTACCATTCCATTTCGAGCATTTGGGTGAGAGATAATATTGGTTTTCGCATATTGCAGATTGAGGAAAATGCTGGTTACTGGGTCGGGAATTGCTCAAAATGCAAAAACTAATACATTTTCGGAATCCTCTCGTCAAGCACTATCGAATGGTTTTTTTACCATCCCATTTCGAGCATTTGGGTGGAAGTTGGTTTTTTGCTGTGAAGGGTAGATTTTTGAGGAAAAATTCAGGCAACTTTTTCGAAAATCACCCAAAATGCAAAAACTAATACATTTTCGGAATCCTCTCGTCGAGACGAATCGAATGGTTTTTTCACGATCCAAATTGGAGCATTAGAACAAAAGTTGAGTCGGAAGGTCGATGTATGGTCGGCGCCGCCGCCGCGCCGCAGAGAAATGCCCGTAACTCGGTCGAAAATCGCTCAAATTTCAAAAACTAATACATTTTTGGAATCCTCTCGTCGAGACGAATCGAATGGTTTTTTCACGATCCAAATTGGAGCATTAGAACAAAAGTTGAGTCGGAAGGTCGATGTATGGTCGGCGCCGCCGCCGCGCCGCAGAGAAATGCCCGTAACTCGGTCGAAAATCGCTCAAATTTCAAAAACTAATACATTTTTGGAATCCTCTCGTCGAGACGAATCGAATGGTTTTTTCACGATCCAAATTGGAGCATTAGAACAAAAGTTGAGTCGGAAGGTCGATGTATGGTCGGCGCCGCCGCCCAGCCGCAGAGAAATGCCCGTAACTCGGTCGAAAATCGCTCAAATTTCAAAAACTTATACATTTTTGGAATCCTCTCGTCATGAACAAACGAATGGTTTTTTTACCGTCCCAATTCGAGCATTTGGGCGGAAGTTGGTTTTTTGCTGTGGAGGGTAGATTTTCGGGGAGACCTCGCGCACAAAAATTCTGGTAACTTTTTCGAAAATCACCCAAAATGCAAAAACTAATACATTTTTGGAATCCTCTCGTCAAGCACTATCGAATGGTTTTTTTACCATTCCATTTCGAGCATTTGGGTGAGAGATAATATTGGTTTTCGCATATTGCAGATTGAGGAAAATGCTGGTTACTGGGTCGGGAATTGCTCAAAATGCAAAAACTAATACATTTTCGGAATCCTCTCGTCAAGCACTATCGAATGGTTTTTTTACCATCCCATTTCGAGCATTTGGGTGGAAGTTGGTTTTTTGCTGTGAAGGGTAGATTTTTGAGGAAAAATTCAGGCAACTTTTTCGAAAATCACCCAAAATGCAAAAACTAATACATTTTCGGAATCCTCTCGTCGAGACGAATCGAATGGTTTTTTCACGATCCAAATTGGAGCATTAGAACAAAAGTTGAGTCGGAAGGTCGATGTATGGTGGGCGCCGCCGCGCCGCAGAGAAATGCCCGTAACTCGGTCGAAAATCGCTCAAATTTCAAAAACTAATACATTTTTGGAATCCTCTCGTCGAGACGAATCGAATGGTTTTTTCACGATCCAAATTGGAGCATTAGAACAAAAGTTGAGTCGGAAGGTCGATGTATGGTCGGCGCCGCCGCCCAGCCGCAGAGAAATGCCCGTAACTCGGTCGAAAATCGCTCAAATTTCAAAAACTTATACATTTTTGGAATCCTCTCGTCATGAACAAACGAATGGTTTTTTTACCGTCCCAATTCGAGCATTTGGGCGGAAGTTGGTTTTTTGCTGTGGAGGGTAGATTTTCGGGGGAGACCTCGCGCACAAAAATTCTGGTAACTTTTTCGAAAATCACCCAAAATGCAAAAACTAATACATTTTCGGAATCCTCTCGTCGAGACGAATCGAATGGTTTTTTCACGATCCAAATTGGAGCATTAGAACAAAAGTTGAGTCGGAAGGTCGATGTATGGTTGGCGCCGCCGCCGCGCCGCAGAGAAATGCCCGTAACTCGGTCGAAAATCGCTCAAATTTCAAAAACTAATACATTTTTGGAATCCTCTCGTCGAGACGAATCGAATGGTTTTTTCACGATCCAAATTGGAGCATTAGAACAAAAGTTGAGTCGGAAGGTCGATGTATGGTCGGCGCCGCCGCGCCGCAGAGAAATGCCCGTAACTCGGTCGAAAATCGCTCAAATTTCAAAAACTTATACATTTTTGGAATCCTCTCGTCATGAACAAACGAATGGTTTTTTTACCGTCCCAATTCGAGCATTTGGGCGGAAGTTGGTTTTTTGCTGTGGAGGGTAGATTTTCGGGGGAGACCTCGCGCACAAAAATTCTGGTAACTTTTTCGAAAATCACCCAAAATGCAAAAACTAATACATTTTTGGGATCCTCTCGTCAAGCACTATCGAATGGTTTTTTTACCATTCCATTTCGAGCATTTGGGTGAGAGATAATATTGGTTTTCGCATATTGCAGATTGAGGAAAATGCTGGTTACTGGGTCGGGAATTGCTCAAAATGCAAAAACTAATACATTTTCGGAATCCTCTCGTCAAGCACTATCGAATGGTTTTTTTACCATCCCATTTCGAGCATTTGGGTGGAAGTTGGTTTTTGCTGTGAAGGGTAGATTTTTGAGGAAAAATTCAGGCAACTTTTTCGAAAATCACCCAAAATGCAAAAACTAATACATTTTCGGAATCCTCTCGTCGAGACGAATCGAATGGTTTTTTCACGATCCAAATTGGAGCATTAGAACAAAAGTTGAGTCGGAAGGTCGATGTATGGTTGGCGCCGCCGCCGCGCCGCAGAGAAATGCCCGTAACTCGGTCGAAAATCGCTCAAATTTCAAAAACTAATACATTTTTGGAATCCTCTCGTCGAGACGAATCGAATGGTTTTTTCACGATCCAAATTGGAGCATTAGAACAAAAGTTGAGTCGGAAGGTCGATGTATGGTCGGCGCCGCCGCCCAGCCGCAGAGAAATGCCCGTAACTCGGTCGAAAATCGCTCAAATTTCAAAAACTTATACATTTTTGGAATCCTCTCGTCATGAACAAACGAATGGTTTTTTTACCGTCCCAATTCGAGCATTTGGGCGGAAGTTGGTTTTTTGCTGTGGAGGGTAGATTTTCGGGGGAGACCTCGCGCACAAAAATTCTGGTAACTTTTTCGAAAATCACCCAAAATGCAAAAACTAATACATTTTCGGAATCCTCTCGTCGAGACGAATCGAATGGTTTTTTCACGATCCAAATTGGAGCATTAGAACAAAAGTTGAGTCGGAAGGTCGATGTATGGTTTATGCCGCCGCCGCGCCTCAGAGAAATGCCCGTAACTCGGTCGAAAATCGCTCAAATTTCAAAAACTAATACATTTTTGGAATCCTCTCGTCGAGACGAATCGAATGGTTTTTTCACGATCCAAATTGGAGCATTAGAACAAAAGTTGAGTCGGAAGGTCGATGTATGGTAGGCGCCGCCGCGCCGCAGAGAAATGCCCGTAACGCGGTCGAAAATCGCTCAAATTTCAAAAACTAATACATTTTTGGAATCCTCTCGTCGAGACGAATCGAATGGTTTTTTCACGATCCAAATTGGAGCATTAGAACAAAAGTTGAGTCGGAAGGTCGATGTATGGTTGGCGCCGCCGCCGCGCCGCAGAGAAATGCCCGTAACGCGGTCGAAAATCGCTCAAATTTCAAAAACTAATACATTTTTGGAATCCTCTCGTCGAGACGAATCGAATGGTTTTTTCACGATCCAAATTGGAGCATTAGAACAAAAGTTGAGTCGGAAGGTCGATGTATGGTCGGCGCCGCCGCCCAGCCGCAGAGAAATGCCCGTAACTCGGTCGAAAATCGCTCAAATTTCAAAAACTTATACATTTTTGGAATCCTCTCGTCATGAACAAACGAATGGTTTTTTTACCGTCCCAATTCGAGCATTTGGGCGGAAGTTGCTTTTTGCTGTGGAGGGTAGATTTTCGGGGGAGACCTCGCGCACAAAAATTCTGGTAACTTTTTCGAAAATCACCCAAAATGCAAAAACTAATACATTTTTGGAATCCTCTCGTCGAGCACTATCGAATGGTTTTTTTATCATTCCATTTCGAGCATTTGGGTGAGAGATAATATTGGTTTTCGCATATTGCAGATTGAGGAAAATGCTGGTTACTGGGTCGGGAATTGCTCAAAATGCAAAAACTAATACATTTTCGGAATCCTCTCGTCAAGCACTATCGAATGGTTTTTTTACCATCCCATTTCGAGCATTTGGGTGGAAGTTGGTTTTTTGCTGTGAAGGGTAGATTTTTGAGGAAAAATTCAGGCAACTTTTTCGAAAATCACCCAAAATGCAAAAACTAATACATTTTCGGAATCCTCTCGTCGAGACGAATCGAATGGTTTTTTCACGATCCAAATTGGAGCATTAGAACAAAAGTTGAGTCGGAAGGTCGATGTATGGTTGGCGCCGCCGCCGCGCCGCAGAGAAATGCCCGTAACTCGGTCGAAAATCGCTCAAATTTCAAAAACTAATACATTTTTGGAATCCTCTCGTCGAGACGAATCGAATGGTTTTTTCACGATCCAAATTGGAGCATTAGAACAAAAGTTGAGTCGGAAGGTCGATGTATGGTCGGCGCCGCCGCCGCGCCGCAGAGAAATGCCCGTAACGCGGTCGAAAATCGCTCAAATTTCAAAAACTAATACATTTTTGGAATCCTCTCGTCGAGACGAATCGAATGGTTTTTTCACGATCCAAATTGGAGCATTAGAACAAAAGTTGAGTCGGAAGGTCGATGTATGTTTGGCGCCGCCGCCGCGCCGCAGAGAAATGCCCGTAACTCGGTCGAAAATCGCTCAAATTTCAAAAACTAATACATTTTTGGAATCCTCTCGTCGAGACGAAACGAATGGTTTTTTCACGATCCAAATTGGAGCATTAGAACAAAAGTTGAGTCGGAAGGTCGATGTATGGTCGGCGCCGCCGCCCAGCCGCAGAGAAATGCCCGTAACTCGGTCGAAAATCGCTCAAATTTCAAAAACTTATACATTTTTGGAATCCTCTCGTCATGAACAAACGAATGGTTTTTTTACCGTCCCAATTCGAGCATTTGGGCGGAAGTTGGTTTTTTGCTGTGGAGGGTAGATTTTCGTGGGAGACCTCGCGCACAAAAATTCTGGTAACTTTTTCGAAAATCACCCAAAATGCAAAAACTAATACATTTTTGGAATCCTCTCGTCAAGCACTATCGAATGGTTTTTTTACAATTCTATTTCGATAATTTGGGTGAGAGATAATATTGGTTTTCGAATATTTCAGATTGAGTAAAATTCTGTTTACTGGGTCGGGAATTGATCAAAATGCAAAAACTAATACTTTTTCGGAATCAGCCCGTCACGCACTATCGAAGGGTTTTTTACCATCCCATTTCGAGCATTTGGGTGGAAGTTGGTTTTTTGCTGTGAAGGGTAGATTTTTGAGGAAAAATTCAGGCAACTTTTTCGAAAATCACCCAAAATGCAAAAACTAATACATTTTCGGAATCCTCTCGTCGAGACGAATCGAATGGTTTTTTCACGATCCAAATTGGAGCATTAGAACAAAAGTTGAGTCGGAAGGTCGATGTATGGTCGGCGCCGCCGCCGCGCCGCAGAGAAATGCCCGTAACTCGGTCGAAAATCGCTCAAATTTCAAAAACTAATACATTTTGGGAATCCTCTCGTCGAGACGAATCGAATGGTTTTTTCACGATCCAAATTGGAGCATTAGAACAAAAGTTGAGACGGAAGGTCGATGTATGGTCGGCGCCGCCGCCGCGCCGCCGAGAAATGCCCGTAACGCGGTCGAAAATCGCTCAAATTTCAAAAACTAATACATTTTTGGAATCCTCTCGTCGAGACGAATCGAATGGTTTTTTCACGATCCAAATTGGAGCATTAGAACAAAAGTTGAGTCGGAAGGTCGATGTATGGTCGGCGCCGCCGCCCAGCCGCAGAGAAATGCCCGTAACTCGGTCGAAAATCGCTCAAATTTCAAAAACTTATACATTTTTGGAATCCTCTCGTCATGAACAAACGAATGGTTTTTTACCGTCCCAATTCGAGCATTTGGGCGGAAGTTGGTTTTTTGCTGTGGAGGGTAGATTTTCGGGGGAGACCTCGCGCACAAAAATTCTGGTAACTTTTTCGAAAATCACCCAAAATGCAAAAACTAATACATTTTTGGAATCCTCTCGTCAAGCACTATCGAATGGTTTTTTTACCATTCCATTTCGAGCATTTGGGTGAGAGATAATATTGGTTTTCGCATATTGCAGATTGAGGAAAATGCTGGTTACTGGGTCGGGAATTGCTCAAAATGCAAAAACTAATACATTTTCGGAATCCTCTCGTCGAGACGAATCGAATGGTTTTTTCACGATCCCATTTCGAGCATTTGGGTGGAAGTTGGTTTTTTGCTGTGAAGGGTAGATTTTTGAGGAAAAATTCAGGCAACTTTTTCGAAAATCACCCAAAATGCAAAAACTAATACATTTTCGGAATCCTCTCGTCGAGACGAATCGAATGGTTTTTTCACGATCCAAATTGGAGCATTAGAACAAAAGTTGAGTCGGAAGGTCGATGTATGGTCGTCGCCGCCGCCGCGCCGCAGAGAAATGCCCGTAACTCGGTCGAAAATCGCTCAAATTTCAAAAACTAATACATTTTTGGAATCCTCTCGTCGAGACGAATCGAATGGTTTTTTCACGATCCAAATTGGAGCATTAGAACAAAAGTTGAGTCGGAAGGTCGATGTATGGTCGGCGCCGCCGCCGCGCCGCAGAGAAATGCCCGTAACTCGGTCGAAAATCGCTCAAATTTCAAAAACTAATACATTTTTGGAATCCTCTCGTCGAGACGAATCGAATGGTTTTTTCACGATCCAAATTGGAGCATTAGAACAAAAGTTGAGTCGGAAGGTCGATGTATGGTCGGCGCCGCCGCCCAGCCGCAGAGAAATGCCCGTAACTCGGTCGAAAATCGCTCAAATTTCAAAAACTTATACATTTTTGGAATCCTCTCGTCATGAACAAACGAATGGTTTTTTTACCGTCCCAATTCGAGCATTTGGGCGGAAGTTGGTTTTTTGCTGTGGAGGGTAGATTTTCGGGGAGACCTCGCGCACAAAAATTCTGGTAACTTTTTCGAAAATCACCCAAAATGCAAAAACTAATACATTTTTGGAATCCTCTCGTCAAGCACTATCGAATGGTTTTTTTACCATTCCATTTCGAGCATTTGGGTGAGAGATAATATTGGTTTTCGCATATTGCAGATTGAGGAAAATGCTGGTTACTGGGTCGGGAATTGCTCAAAATGCAAAAACTAATACATTTTCGGAATCCTCTCGTCAAGCACTATCGAATGGTTTTTTTACCATCCCATTTCGAGCATTTGGGTGGAAGTTGGTTTTTTGCTGTGAAGGGTAGATTTTTGAGGAAAAATTCAGGCAACTTTTTCGAAAATCACCCAAAATGCAAAAACTAATACATTTTCGGAATCCTCTCGTCGAGACGAATCGAATGGTTTTTTCACGATCCAAATTGGAGCATTAGAACAAAAGTTGAGTCGGAAGGTCGATGTATGGTTGGCGCCGCCGCCGCGCCGCAGAGAAATGCCCGTAACTCGGTCGAAAATCGCTCAAATTTCAAAAACTAATACATTTTTGGAATCCTCTCGTCGAGACGAATCGAATGGTTTTTTCACGATCCAAATTGGAGCATTAGAACAAAAGTTGAGTCGGAAGGTCGATGTATGGTCGGCGCCGCCGCCCAGCCGCAGAGAAATGCCCGTAACTCGGTCGAAAATCGCTCAAATTTCAAAAACTTATACATTTTTGGAATCCTCTCGTCATGAACAAACGAATGGTTTTTTACCGTCCCAATTCGAGCATTTGGGCGGAAGTTGGTTTTTTGCTGTGGAGGGTAGATTTTCGGGGAGACCTCGCGCACAAAAATTCTGGTAACTTTTTCGAAAATCACCCAAAATGCAAAAACTAATACATTTTTGGAATCCTCTCGTCAAGCACTATCGAATGGTTTTTTACCATTCCATTTCGAGCATTTGGGTGAGAGATAATATTGGTTTTCGCATATTGCAGATTGAGGAAAATGCTGGTTACTGGGTCGGGAATTGCTCAAAATGCAAAAACTAATACATTTTCGGAATCCTCTCGTCAAGCACTATCGAATGGTTTTTTTACCATCCCATTTCGAGCATTTGGGTGGAAGTTGGTTTTTTGCTGTGAAGGGTAGATTTTTGAGGAAAAATTCAGGCAACTTTTTCGAAAATCACCCAAAATGCAAAAACTAATACATTTTCGGAATCCTCTCGTCGAGACGAATCGAATGGTTTTTTCACGATCCAAATTGGAGCATTAGAACAAAAGTTGAGTCGGAAGGTCGATGTATGGTCGGCGCCGCCGCCCAGCCGCAGAGAAATGCCCGTAACTCGGTCGAAAATCGCTCAAATTTCAAAAACTTATACATTTTTGGAATCCTCTCGTCATGAACAAACGAATGGTTTTTACCGTCCCAATTCGAGCATTTGGGCGGAAGTTGGTTTTTTGCTGTGGAGGGTAGATTTTCGGGGGAGACCTCGCGCACAAAAATTCTGGTAACTTTTTCGAAAATCACCCAAAATGCAAAAACTAATACATTTTTGGAATCCTCTCGTCAAGCACTATCGAATGGTTTTTTTACCATTCCATTTCGAGCATTTGGGTGAGAGATAATATTGGTTTTCGCATATTGCAGATTGAGGAAAATGCTGGTTACTGGGTCGGGAATTGCTCAAAATGCAAAAACTAATACATTTTCGGAATCCTCTCGTCAAGCACTATCGACTGGTTTTTTTACCATCCCATTTCGAGCATTTGGGTGGAAGTTGGTTTTTTGCTGTGAAGGGTAGATTTTTGAGGAAAAATTCAGGCAACTTTTTCGAAAATCACCCAAAATGCAAAAACTAATACATTTTCGGAATCCTCTCGTCGAGACGAATCGAATGGTTTTTTCACGATCCAAATTGGAGCATTAGAACAAAAGTTGAGTCGGAAGGTCGATGTATGGTTGGCGCCGCCGCCGCGCCGCAGAGAAATGCCCGTAACTCGGTCGAAAATCGCTCAAATTTCAAAAACTAATACATTTTTGGAATCCTCTCGTCGAGACGAATCGAATGGTTTTTTCACGATCCAAATTGGAGCATTAGAACAAAAGTTGAGTCGGAAGGTCGATGTATGGTCGGCGCCGCCGCCGCGCCGCAGAGAAATGCCCGTAACTCGGTCGAAAATCGCTCAAATTTCAAAAACTAATACATTTTTGGAATCCTCTCGTCGAGACGAATCGAATGGTTTTTTCACGATCCAAATTGGAGCATTAGAACAAAAGTTGAGTCGGAAGGTCGATGTATGGTCGGCGCCGCCGCCCAGCCGCAGAGAAATGCCCGTAACTCGGTCGAAAATCGCTCAAATTTCAAAAACTTATACATTTTTGGAATCCTCTCGTCATGAACAAACGAATGGTTTTTTACCGTCCCAATTCGAGCATTTGGGCGGAAGTTGGTTTTTTGCTGTGGAGGGTAGATTTTCGGGGGAGACCTCGCGCACAAAAATTCTGGTAACTTTTTCGAAAATCACCCAAAATGCAAAAACTAATACATTTTCGGAATCCTCTCGTCGAGACGAATCGAATGGTTTTTTCACGATCCAAATTGGAGCATTAGAACAAAAGTTGAGTCGGAAGGTCGATGTATGGTTGGCGCCGCCGCCGCGCCGCAGAGAAATGCCCGTAACTCGGTCGAAAATCGCTCAAATTTCAAAAACTAATACATTTTTGGAATCCTCTCGTCGAGACGAATCGAATGGTTTTTTCACGATCCAAATTGGAGCATTAGAACAAAAGTTGAGTCGGAAGGTCGATGTATGGTCGGCGCCGCCGCCCAGCCGCAGAGAAATGCCCGTAACTCGGTCGAAAATCGCTCAAATTTCAAAAACTTATACATTTTTGGAATCCTCTCGTCATGAACAAACGAATGGTTTTTTACCGTCCCAATTCGAGCATTTGGGCGGAAGTTGGTTTTTTGCTGTGGAGGGTAGATTTTCGGGGGAGACCTCGCGCACAAAAATTCTGGTAACTTTTTCGAAAATCACCCAAAATGCAAAAACTAATACATTTTTGGAATCCTCTCGTCGAGCACTATCGAATGGTTTTTTTACCATTCCATTTCGAGCATTTGGGTGAGAGATAATATTGGTTTTCGCATATTGCAGATTGAGGAAAATGCTGGTTACTGGGTCGGGAATTGCTCAAAATGCAAAAACTAATACATTTTCGGAATCCTCTCGTCAAGCACTATCGAATGGTTTTTTTACCATCCCATTTCGAGCATTTGGGTGGAAGTTGGTTTTTTGCTGTGAAGGGTAGATTTTTGAGGAAAAATTCAGGCAACTTTTTCGAAAATCACCCAAAATGCAAAAACTAATACATTTTCGGAATCCTCTCGTCGAGACGAATCGAATGGTTTTTTCACGATCCAAATTGGAGCATTAGAACAAAAGTTGAGTCGGAAGGTCGATGTATGGTCGGCGCCGCCGCCGCGCCGCAGAGAAATGCCCGTAACTCGGTCGAAAATCGCTCAAATTTCAAAAACTAATACATTTTTGGAATCCTCTCGTCGAGACGAATCGAATGGTTTTTTCACGATCCAAATTGGAGCATTAGAACAAAAGTTGAGTCGGAAGGTCGATGTATGGTCGGCGCCGCCGCCGCGCCGCAGAGAAATGCCCGTAACTCGGTCGAAAATCGCTCAAATTTCAAAAACTAATACATTTTTGGAATCCTCTCGTCGAGACGAATCGAATGGTTTTTTCACGATCCAAATTGGAGCATTAGAACAAAAGTTGAGTCGGAAGGTCGATGTATGCCGCCGCCGCGCCGCAGAGAAATGCCCGTAACTCGGTCGAAAATCGCTCAAATTTCAAAAACTAATACATTTTTGGAATCCTCTCGTCGAGACGAATCGAATGGTTTTTTCACGATCCAAATTGGAGCATTAGAACAAAAGTTGAGTCGGAAGGTCGATGTATGGTCGGCGCCGCCGCCCAGCCGCAGAGAAATGCCCGTAACTCGGTCGAAAATCGCTCAAATTTCAAAAACTTATACATTTTTGGAATCCTCTCGTCATGAACAAACGAATGGTTTTTTTACCGTCCCAATTCGAGCATTTGGGCGGAAGTTGGTTTTTTGCTGTGGAGGGTAGATTTTCGGGTGAGACCTCGCGCACAAAAATTCTGGTAACTTTTTCGAAAATCACCCAAAATGCAAAAACTAATACATTTTTGGAATCCTCTCGTCAAGCACTATCGAATGGTTTTTTTACCATTCCATTTCGAGCATTTGGGTGAGAGATAATATTGGTTTTCGCATATTGCAGATTGAGGAAAATGCTGGTTACTGGGTCGGGAATTGCTCAAAATGCAAAAACTAATACATTTTCGGAATCCTCTCGTCAAGCACTATCGAATGGTTTTTTAACCATCCCATTTCGAGCATTTGGGTGGAAGTTGGTTTTTTGCTGTGAAGGGTAGATTTTTGAGGAAAAATTCAGGCAACTTTTTCGAAAATCACCCAAAATGCAAAAACTAATACATTTTCGGAATCCTCTCGTCGAGACGAATCGAATGGTTTTTTCACGATCCAAATTGGAGCATTAGAACAAAAGTTGAGTCGGAAGGTCGATGTATGGTTGGCGCCGCCGCCGCGCCGCAGAGAAATGCCCGTAACTCGGTCGAAAATCGCTCAAATTTCAAAAACTAATACATTTTTGGAATCCTCTCGTCGAGACGAATCGAATGGTTTTTTCACGATCCAAATTGGAGCATTAGAACAAAAGTTGAGTCGGAAGGTCGATGTATGGTCGGCGCCGCCGCGCCGCAGAGAAATGCCCGTAACGCGGTCGAAAATCGCTCAAATTTCAAAAACTAATACATTTTTGGAATCCTCTCGTCGAGACGAATCGAATGGTTTTTTCACGATCCAAATTGGAGCATTAGAACAAAAGTTGAGTCGGAAGGTCGATGTATGGTCGGCGCCGCCGCCCAGCCGCAGAGAAATGCCCGTAACTCGGTCGAAAATCGCTCAAATTTCAAAAACTTATACATTTTTGGAATCCTCTCGTCATGAACAAACGAATGGTTTTTTTACCGTCCCAATTCGAGCATTTGGGCGGAAGTTGGTTTTTTGCTGTGGAGGGTAGATTTTCGGGGAGACCTCGCGCACAAAAATTCTGGTAACTTTTTCGAAAATCACCCAAAATGCAAAAACTAATACATTTTTGGAATCCTCTCGTCAAGCACTATCGAATGGTTTTTTACCATTCCATTTCGAGCATTTGGGTGAGAGATAATATTGGTTTTCGCATATTGCAGATTGAGGAAAATGCTGGTTACTGGGTCGGGAATTGCTCAAATTTCAAAAACTTATACATTTTGGGAATCCTCTCGTCAAGCACTATCGAATGGTTTTTTACCATCCCATTTCGAGCATTTGGGTGGAAGTTGGTTTTTTGCTGTGAAGGGTAGATTTTTGAGGAAAAATTCAGGCAACTTTTTCGAAAATCACCCAAAATGCAAAAACTAATACATTTTCGGAATCCTCTCGTCGAGACGAATCGAATGGTTTTTTCACGATCCAAATTGGAGCATTAGAACAAAAGTTGAGTCGGAAGGTCGATGTATGGTCGGCGCCGCCGCCGCGCCGCAGAGAAATGCCCGTAACTCGGTCGAAAATCGCTCAAATTTCAAAAACTAATACATTTTTGGAATCCTCTCGTCGAGACGAATCGAATGGTTTTTTCACGATCCAAATTGGAGCATTAGAACAAAAGTTGAGTCGGAAGGTCGATGTATGGTCGGCGCCGCCGCCCAGCCGCAGAGAAATGCCCGTAACTCGGTCGAAAATCGCTCAAATTTCAAAAACTTATACATTTTTGGAATCCTCTCGTCATGAACAAACGAATGGTTTTTTTACCGTCCCAATTCGAGCATTTGGGCGGAAGTTGGTTTTTTGCTGTGGAGGGTAGATTTTCGGGGGAGACCTCGCGCACAAAAATTCTGGTAACTTTTTCGAAAATCACCCAAAATGCAAAAACTAATACATTTTCGGAATCCTCTCGTCGAGACGAATCGAATGGTTTTTTCACGATCCAAATTGGAGCATTAGAACAAAAGTTGAGTCGGAAGGTCGATGTATGGTTGGCGCCGCCGCCGCGCCGCAGAGAAATGCCCGTAACTCGGTCGAAAATCGCTCAAATTTCAAAAACTAATACATTTTTGGAATCCTCTCGTCGAGACGAATCGAATGGTTTTTTCACGATCCAAATTGGAGCATTAGAACAAAAGTTGAGTCGGAAGGTCGATGTATGGTCGGCGCCGCCGCCCAGCCGCAGAGAAATGCCCGTAACTCGGTCGAAAATCGCTCAAATTTCAAAAACTTATACATTTTTGGAATCCTCTCGTCATGAACAAACGAATGGTTTTTTTACCGTCCCAATTCGAGCATTTGGGCGGAAGTTGGTTTTTTGCTGTGGAGGGTAGATTTTCGGGGGAGACCTCGCGCACAAAAATTCTGGTAACTTTTTCGAAAATCACCCAAAATGCAAAAACTAATACATTTTTGGAATCCTCTCGTCAAGCACTATCGAATGGTTTTTTACCATTCCATTTCGAGCATTTGGGTGAGAGATAATATTGGTTTTCGCATATTGCAGATTGAGGAAAATGCTGGTTACTGGGTCGGGAATTGCTCAAAATGCAAAAACTAATACATTTTCGGAATCCTCTCGTCAAGCACTATCGAATGGTTTTTTTACCATCCCATTTCGAGCATTTGGGTGGAAGTTGGTTTTTTGCTGTGAAGGGTAGATTTTTGAGGAAAAATTCAGGCAACTTTTTCGAAAATCACCCAAAATGCAAAAACTAATACATTTTCGGAATCCTCTCGTCGAGACGAATCGAATGGTTTTTTCACGATCCAAATTGGAGCATTAGAACAAAAGTTGAGTCGGAAGGTCGATGTATGGTTGGCGCCGCCGCCGCGCCGCAGAGAAATGCCCGTAACTCGGTCGAAAATCGCTCAAATTTCAAAAACTAATACATTTTTGGAATCCTCTCGTCGAGACGAATCGAATGGTTTTTTCACGATCCAAATTGGAGCATTAGAACAAAAGTTGAGTCGGAAGGTCGATGTATGGTCGGCGCCGCCGCCCAGCCGCAGAGAAATGCCCGTAACTCGGTCGAAAATCGCTCAAATTTCAAAAACTTATACATTTTTGGAATCCTCTCGTCATGAACAAACGAATGGTTTTTTACCGTCCCAATTCGAGCATTTGGGCGGAAGTTGGTTTTTTGCTGTGGAGGGTAGATTTTCGGGGAGACCTCGCGCACAAAAATTCTGGTAACTTTTTCGAAAATCACCCAAAATGCAAAAACTAATACATTTTTGGAATCCTCTCGTCAAGCACGAATCGAATGGTTTTTTCACCATTCCAATTCGAGCATTAGAACAAAAGTTGAGTCGGAAGGTCGATGTATGGTTTTCGCTGCCGCCGCGCCGCAGAGAAATGCCCGTAACTCGGTCGAAAATCGCTCAAAATGCAAAAACTAATACATTTTCGGAATCCTCTCGTCGAGACGAATCGAATGGTTTTTTCACGATCCAAATTGGAGCATTAGAACAAAAGTTGAGTCGGAAGGTCGATGTATGGTTTATGCCGCCGCCGCGCCGCAGAGAAATGCCCGTAACTCGGTCGAAAATCACCCAAAATGCAAAAACTAATACATTTTCGGAATCCTCTCGTCGAGACGAATCGAATGGTTTTTTCACGATCCAAATTGGAGCATTAGAACAAAAGTTGAGTCGGAAGGTCGATGTATGGTCGGCGCCGCCGCCGCGCCGCAGAGAAATGCCCGTAACTCGGTCGAAAATCGCTCAAATTTCAAAAACTAATACATTTTTGGAATCCTCTCGTCGAGACGAATCGAATGGTTTTTTCACGATCCAAATTGGAGCATTAGAACAAAAGTTGAGTCGGAAGGTCGATGTATGGTCGGCGCCGCCGCCCAGCCGCAGAGAAATGCCCGTAACTCGGTCGAAAATCGCTCAAATTTCAAAAACTTATACATTTTTGGAATCCTCTCGTCATGAACAAACGAATGGTTTTTTTACCGTCCCAATTCGAGCATTTGGGCGGAAGTTGGTTTTTTGCTGTGGAGGGTAGATTTTCGGGGGAGACCTCGCGCACAAAAATTCTGGTAACTTTTTCGAAAATCACCCAAAATGCAAAAACTAATACATTTTTGGAATCCTCTCGTCAAGCACTATCGAATGGTTTTTTTACCATTCCATTTCGAGCATTTGGGTGAGAGATAATATTGGTTTTCGCATATTGCAGATTGAGGAAAATGCTGGTTACTGGGTCGGGAATTGCTCAAAATGCAAAAACTAATACATTTTCGGAATCCTCTCGTCAAGCACTATCGAATGGTTTTTTTACCATCCCATTTCGAGCATTTGGGTGGAAGTTGGTTTTTTGCTGTGAAGGGTAGATTTTTGAGGAAAAATTCAGGCAACTTTTTCGAAAATCACCCAAAATGCAAAAACTAATACATTTTCGGAATCCTCTCGTCGAGACGAATCGAATGGTTTTTTCACGATCCAAATTGGAGCATTAGAACAAAAGTTGAGTCGGAAGGTCGATGTATGGTTATGCCGCCGCCGCGCCGCAGAGAAATGCCCGTAACTCGGTCGAAAATCGCTCAAATTTCAAAAACTAATACATTTTTGGAATCCTCTCGTCGAGACGAATCGAATGGTTTTTTCACGATCCAAATTGGAGCATTAGAACAAAAGTTGAGTCGGAAGGTCGATGTATGGTCGGCGCCGCCGCCGCGCCGCAGAGAAATGCCCGTAACTCGGTCGAAAATCGCTCAAATTTCAAAAACTTATACATTTTTGGAATCCTCTCGTCATGAACAAACGAATGGTTTTTTTACCGTCCCAATTCGAGCATTTGGGCGGAAGTTGGTTTTTTGCTGTGGAGGGTAGATTTTCGTGGGAGACCTCGCGCACAAAAATTCTGGTAACTTTTTCGAAAATCACCCAAAATGCAAAAACTAATACATTTTTGGAATCCTCTCGTCAAGCACTATCGAATGGTTTTTTTACCATTCCATTTCGAGCATTTGGGTGAGAGATAATATTGGTTTTCGCATATTGCAGATTGAGGAAAATGCTGGTTACTGGGTCGGGAATTGCTCAAAATGCAAAAACTAATACATTTTCGGAATCCTCTCGTCAAGCACTATCGAATGGTTTTTTTACCATCCCATTTCGAGCATTTGGGTGGAAGTTGGTTTTTTGCTGTGAAGGGTAGATTTTTGAGGAAAAATTCAGGCAACTTTTTCGAAAATCACCCAAAATGCAAAAACTAATACATTTTCGGAATCCTCTCGTCGAGACGAATCGAATGGTTTTTTCACGATCCAAATTGGAGCATTAGAACAAAAGTTGAGTCGGAAGGTCGATGTATGGTCGGCGCCGCCGCCCAGCCGCAGAGAAATGCCCGTAACTCGGTCGAAAATCGCTCAAATTTCAAAAACTTATACATTTTTGGAATCCTCTCGTCATGAACAAACGAATGGTTTTTTTACCGTCCCAATTCGAGCATTTGGGCGGAAGTTGGTTTTTTGCTGTGGAGGGTAGATTTTCGGGGGAGACCTCGCGCACAAAAATTCTGGTAACTTTTTCGAAAATCACCCAAAATGCAAAAACTAATACATTTTTGGAATCCTCTCGTCAAGCACTATCGAATGGTTTTTTTACCATTCCATTTCGAGCATTTGGGTGAGAGATAATATTGGTTTTCGCATATTGCAGATTGAGGAAAATGCTGGTTACTGGGTCGGGAATTGCTCAAAATGCAAAAACTAATACATTTTCGGAATCCTCTCGTCAAGCACTATCGAATGGTTTTTTTACCATCCCATTTCGAGCATTTGGGTGGAAGTTGGTTTTTTGCTGTGAAGGGTAGATTTTTGAGGAAAAATTCAGGCAACTTTTTCGAAAATCACCCAAAATGCAAAAACTAATACATTTTCGGAATCCTCTCGTCGAGACGAATCGAATGGTTTTTTCACGATCCAAATTGGAGCATTAGAACAAAAGTTGAGTCGGAAGGTCGATGTATGGTTATGCCGCCGCCGCGCCGCAGAGAAATGCCCGTAACTCGGTCGAAAATCGCTCAACTTGCAAAACCTAATACATTTTTGGAATCCTCTCGTCGAGACGAATCGAATGGTTTTTTCACGATCCAAATTGGAGCATTAGAACAAAAGTTGAGTCGGAAGGTCGATGTATGGTCGGCGCCGCCGCCGCGCCGCAGAGAAATGCCCGTAACTCGGTCGAAAATCGCTCAAATTTCAAAAACTAATACATTTTTGGAATCCTCTCGTCGAGACGAATCGAATGGTTTTTTCACGATCCAAATTGGAGCATTAGAACAAAAAGTGAGTCGGAAGGTCGATGTATGGTCGGCGCCGCCGCCCAGCCGCAGAGAAATGCCCGTAACTCGGTCGAAAATCGCTCAAATTTCAAAAACTTATACATTTTTGGAATCCTCTCGTCATGAACAAACGAATGGTTTTTTTACCGTCCCAATTCGAGCATTTGGGCGGAAGTTGGTTTTTTGCTGTGGAGGGTAGATTTTGGTGGTATACTTCGCGCACAAAAATTCTGGTAACTTTTTCGAAAATCACCCAAAATGCAAAAACTAATACATTTTTGGAATCCTCTCGTCAAGCACTATCGAATGGTTTTTTTACCATTCCATTTCGAGCATTTGGGTGAGAGATAATATTGGTTTTCGCATATTGCAGATTGAGGAAAATGCTGGTTACTGGGTCGGGAATTGCTCAAAATGCAAAAACTAATACATTTTCGGAATCCTCTCGTCAAGCACTATCGAATGGTTTTTTTACCATCCCATTTCGAGCATTTGGGTGGAAGTTGGTTTTTTGCTGTGAAGGGTAGATTTTTGAGGAAAAATTCAGGCAACTTTTTCGAAAATCACCCAAAATGCAAAAACTAATACATTTTCGGAATCCTCTCGTCGAGACGAATCGAATGGTTTTTTCACGATCCAAATTGGAGCATTAGAACAAAAGTTGAGTCGGAAGGTCGATGTATGGTTATGCCGCCGGCGCGCCGCAGAGAAATGCCCGTAACTCGGTCGAAAATCGCTCAAATTTCAAAAACTAATACATTTTTGGAATCCTCTCGTCGAGACGAATCGAATGGTTTTTTCACGATCCAAATTGGAGCATTAGAACAAAAGTTGAGTCGGAAGGTCGATGTATGGTCGGCGCCGCCGCCGCGCCGCAGAGAAATGCCCGTAACGCGGTCGAAAATCGCTCAAATTTCAAAAACTAATACATTTTTGGAATCCTCTCGTCGAGACGAATCGAATGGTTTTTTCACGATCCAAATTGGAGCATTAGAACAAAAGTTGAGTCGGAAGGTCGATGTATGGTCGGCGCCGCCGCCCAGCCGCAGAGAAATGCCCGTAACTCGGTCGAAAATCGCTCAAATTTCAAAAACTTATACATTTTTGGAATCCTCTCGTCATGAACAAACGAATGGTTTTTTTACCGTCCCAATTCGAGCATTTGGGCGGAAGTTGGTTTTTTGCTGTGGAGGGTAGATTTTCGGGGGAGACCTCGCGCACAAAAATTCTGGTAACTTTTTCGAAAATCACCCAAAATGCAAAAACTAATACATTTTTGGAATCCTCTCGTCAAGCACTATCGAATGGTTTTTTTACCATTCCATTTCGAGCATTTGGGTGAGAGATAATATTGGTTTTCGCATATTGCAGATTGAGGAAAATGCTGGTTACTGGGTCGGGAATTGCTCAAAATGCAAAAACTAATACATTTTCGGAATCCTCTCGTCAAGCACTATCGAATGGTTTTTTTACCATCCCATTTCGAGCATTTGGGTGGAAGTTGGTTTTTTGCTGTGAAGGGTAGATTTTTGAGGAAAAATTCAGGCAACTTTTTCGAAAATCACCCAAAATGCAAAAACTAATACATTTTCGGAATCCTCTCGTCGAGACGAATCGAATGGTTTTTTCACGATCCAAATTGGAGCATTAGAACAAAAGTTGAGTCGGAAGGTCGATGTATGGTCGGCGCCGCCGCCGCGCCGCAGAGAAATGCCCGTAACTCGGTCGAAAATCGCTCAAATTTCAAAAACTAATACATTTTTGGAATCCTCTCGTCGAGACGAATCGAATGGTTTTTTCACGATCCAAATTGGAGCATTAGAACAAAAGTTGAGTCGGAAGGTCGATGTATGGTCATGCGCAGCCGCCGCGCCGCAGAGAAATGCCCGTAACTCGGTCGAAAATCGCTCAAATTTCAAAAACTAATACATTTTTGGAATCCTCTCGTCGAGACGAATCGAATGGTTTTTTCACGATCCAAATTGGAGCATTAGAACAAAAGTTGAGTCGGAAGGTCGATGTATGGGACGCCGCCGCCGCGCCGCAGAGAAATGCCCGTAACTCGGTCGAAAATCGCTCAAATTTCAAAAACTAATACATTTTTGGAATCCTCTCGTCGAGACGAATCGAATGGTTTTTTCACGATCCAAATTGGAGCATTAGAACAAAAGTTGAGTCGGATGGTCGATGTATGGTTTATGCCGCCCGCCGCGCCGCAGAGAAATGCCCGTAACTCGGTCGAAAATCGCTCAAATTTCAAAAACTAATACATTTTTGGAATCCTCTCGTCGAGACGAATCGAATGGTTTTTTCACGATCCAAATTGGAGCATTAGAACAAAAGTTGAGTCGGAAGGTCGATGTATGGTCGGCGCCGCCGCCGCGCCGCAGAGAAATGCCCGTAACGCGGTCGAAAATCGCTCAAATTTCAAAAACTAATACATTTTTGGAATCCTCTCGTCGAGACGAATCGAATGGTTTTTTCACGATCCAAATTGGAGCATTAGAACAAAAGTTGAGTCGGAAGGTCGATGTATGGTCGGCGCCGCCGCCCAGCCGCAGAGAAATGCCCGTAACTCGGTCGAAAATCGCTCAAATTTCAAAAACTTATACATTTTTGGAATCCTCTCGTCATGAACAAACGAATGGTTTTTTTACCGTCCCAATTCGAGCATTTGGGCGGAAGTTGGTTTTTTGCTGTGGAGGGTAGATTTTCGGGGAGACCTCGCGCACAAAAATTCTGGTAACTTTTTCGAAAATCACCCAAAATGCAAAAACTAATACATTTTTGGAATCCTCTCGTCAAGCACTATCGAATGGTTTTTTTACCATTCCATTTCGAGCATTTGGGTGAGAGATAATATTGGTTTTCGCATATTGCAGATTGAGGAAAATGCTGGTTACTGGGTCGGGAATTGCTCAAAATGCAAAAACTAATACATTTTCGGAATCCTCTCGTCAAGCACTATCGAATGGTTTTTTTACCATCCCATTTCGAGCATTTGGGTGGAAGTTGGTTTTTTGCTGTGAAGGGTAGATTTTTGAGGAAAAATTCAGGCAACTTTTTCGAAAATCACCCAAAATGCAAAAACTAATACATTTTCGGAATCCTCTCGTCGAGACGAATCGAATGGTTTTTTCACGATCCAAATTGGAGCATTAGAACAAAAGTTGAGTCGGAAGGTCGATGTATGGTCGGCGCCGCCGCGCCGCAGAGAAATGCCCGTAACTCGGTCGAAAATCGCTCAAATTTCAAAAACTAATACATTTTTGGAATCCTCTCGTCGAGACGAATCGAATGGTTTTTTCACGATCCAAATTGGAGCATTAGAACAAAAGTTGAGTCGGAAGGTCGATGTATGGTCGGCCCCCGCCGCGCCGCAGAGAAATGCCCGTAACGCGGTCGAAAATCGCTCAAATTTCAAAAACTAATACATTTTTGGAATCCTCTCGTCGAGACGAATCGAATGGTTTTTTCACGATCCAAATTGGAGCATTAGAACAAAAGTTGAGTCGGAAGGTCGATGTATGGTCGGCGCCGCCGCGCCGCAGAGAAATGCCCGTAACTCGGTCGAAAATCGCTCAAATTTCAAAAACTAATACATTTTTGGAATCCTCTCGTCGAGACGAATCGAATGGTTTTTTCACGATCCAAATTGGAGCATTAGAACAAAAGTTGAGTCGGAAGGTCGATGTATGGTTTATGCCGCCGCCGCGCCGCAGAGAAATGCCCGTAACTCGGTCGAAAATCGCTCAAATTTCAAAAACTAATACATTTTTGGAATCCTCTCGTCGAGACGAATCGAATGGTTTTTTCACGATCCAAATTGGAGCATTAGAACAAAAGTTGAGTCGGAAGGTCGATGTATGGTCGGCGCCGCCGCCGCGCCGCAGAGAAATGCCCGTAACTCGGTCGAAAATCGCTCAAATTTCAAAAACTAATACATTTTTGGAATCCTCTCGTCGAGACGAATCGAATGGTTTTTTCACGATCCAAATTGGAGCATTAGAACAAAAGTTGAGTCGGAAGGTCGATGTATGGTCGGCGCCGCCGCCCAGCCGCAGAGAAATGCCCGTAACTCGGTCGAAAATCGCTCAAATTTCAAAAACTTATACATTTTTGGAATCCTCTCGTCATGAACAAACGAATGGTTTTTTTACCGTCCCAATTCGAGCATTTGGGCGGAAGTTGGTTTTTTGCTGTGGAGGGTAGATTTTCGGGGGAGACCTCGCGCACAAAAATTCTGGTAACTTTTTCGAAAATCACCCAAAATGCAAAAACTAATACATTTTTGGAATCCTCTCGTCAAGCACTATCGAATGGTTTTTTTACCATTCCATTTCGAGCATTTGGGTGAGAGATAATATTGGTTTTCGCATATTGCAGATTGAGGAAAATGCTGGTTACTGGGTCGGGAATTGCTCAAAATGCAAAAACTAATACATTTTCGGAATCCTCTCGTCAAGCACTATCGAATGGTTTTTTTACCATCCCATTTCGAGCATTTGGGTGGAAGTTGGTTTTTTGCTGTGAAGGGTAGATTTTTGAGGAAAAATTCAGGCAACTTTTTCGAAAATCACCCAAAATGCAAAAACTAATACATTTTCGGAATCCTCTCGTCGAGACGAATCGAATGGTTTTTTCACGATCCAAATTGGAGCATTAGAACAAAAGTTGAGTCGGAAGGTCGATGTATGGTCGGCGCCGCCGCCGCGCCGCAGAGAAATGCCCGTAACTCGGTCGAAAATCGCTCAAATTTCAAAAACTAATACATTTTTGGAATCCTCTCGTCGAGACGAATCGAATGGTTTTTTCACGATCCAAATTGGAGCATTAGAACAAAAGTTGAGTCGGAAGGTCGATGTATGGTCGGCGCCGCCGCCGCGCCGCAGAGAAATGCCCGTAACTCGGTCGAAAATCGCTCAAATTTCAAAAACTAATACATTTTTGGAATCCTCTCGTCGAGACGAATCGAATGGTTTTTTCACGATCCAAATTGGAGCATTAGAACAAAAGTTGAGTCGGAAGGTCGATGTATGGTTGGCGCCGCCGCCCAGCCGCAGAGAAATGCCCGTAACTCGGTCGAAAATCGCTCAAATTTCAAAAACTTATACATTTTTGGAATCCTCTCGTCATGAACAAACGAATGGTTTTTTTACCGTCCCAATTCGAGCATTTGGGCGGAAGTTGGTTTTTTGCTGTGGAGGGTAGATTTTCGGGGAGACCTCGCGCACAAAAATTCTGGTAACTTTTTCGAAAATCACCCAAAATGCAAAAACTAATACATTTTCGGAATCCTCTCGTCGAGCACTATCGAATGGTTTTTTCACCATCCAAATTCGAGCATTAGAACAAAAGTTGAGTCGGAAGGTCGATATGGTCGCCGCCGCCGCGCCGCAGAGAAATGCCCGTAACTCGGTCGAAAATCGCTCAAATTTCAAAACTAATACATTTTTGGAATCCTCTCGTGGAGACGAATCGAATGGTTTTTTCACGATCCAAATTGGAGCATTAGAACAAAAGTTGAGTCGGAAGGTCGATGTATGGTCATGCCGCCGCCGCGCCGCAGAGAAATGCCCGTAACTCGGTCGAAAATCGCTCAAATTTCAAAACTAATACATTTTTGGAATCCTCTCGTCGAGACGAATCGAATGGTTTTTTCACGATCCAAATTGGAGCATTAGAACAAAAGTTGAGTCGGAAGGTCGATGTATGGTCGGCGCCGCCGCCCAGCCGCAGAGAAATGCCCGTAACTCGGTCGAAAATCGCTCAAATTTCAAAAACTTATACATTTTTGGAATCCTCTCGTCATGAACAAACGAATGGTTTTTTTACCGTCCCAATTCGAGCATTTGGGCGGAAGTTGGTTTTTTGCTGTGGAGGGTAGATTTTCGGGGGAGACCTCGCGCACAAAAATTCTGGTAACTTTTTCGAAAATCACCCAAAATGCAAAAACTAATACATTTTTGGAATCCTCTCGTCAAGCACTATCGAATGGTTTTTTTACCATTCCATTTCGAGCATTTGGGTGAGAGATAATATTGGTTTTCGCATATTGCAGATTGAGGAAAATGCTGGTTACTGGGTCGGGAATTGCTCAAAATGCAAAAACTAATACATTTTCGGAATCCTCTCGTCAAGCACTATCGAATGGTTTTTTTACCATCCCATTTCGAGCATTTGGGTGGAAGTTGGTTTTTTGCTGTGAAGGGTAGATTTTTGAGGAAAAATTCAGGCAACTTTTTCGAAAATCACCCAAAATGCAAAAACTAATACATTTTCGGAATCCTCTCGTCGAGACGAATCGAATGGTTTTTTCACGATCCAAATTGGAGCATTAGAACAAAAGTTGAGTCGGAAGGTCGATGTATGGTTGGCGCCGCCGCCGCGCCGCAGAGAAATGCCCGTAACTCGGTCGAAAATCGCTCAAATTTCAAAAACTAATACATTTTTGGAATCCTCTCGTCGAGACGAATCGAATGGTTTTTTCACGATCCAAATTGGAGCATTAGAACAAAAGTTGAGTCGGAAGGTCGATGTATGGTCGGCGCCGCCGCCGCGCCGCAGAGAAATGCCCGTAACTCGGTCGAAAATCGCTCAAATTTCAACACCTAATACATTTTTGGAATCCTCTCGTCGAGACGAATCGAATGGTTTTTTCACGATCCAAATTGGAGCATTAGAACAAAAGTTGAGTCGGAAGGTCGATGTATGGTCGGCGCCGCCGCCGCGCCGCAGAGAAATGCCCGTAACTCGGTCGAAAATCGCTCAAATTTCAAAACTAATACATTTTTGGAATCCTCTCGTCGAGACGAATCGAATGGTTTTTTCACGATCCAAATTGGAGCATTAGAACAAAAGTTGAGTCGGAAGGTCGATGTATGGCGCCGCCGCCGCGCCGCAGAGAAATGCCCGTAACTCGGTCGAAAATCGCTCAAATTTCAAAAACTAATACATTTTTGGAATCCTCTCGTCGAGACGAATCGAATGGTTTTTTCACGATCCAAATTGGAGCATTAGAACAAAAGTTGAGTCGGAAGGTCGATGTATGGTCGGCGCCGCCGCCGCGCCGCAGAGAAATGCCCGTAACTCGGTCGAAAATCGCTCAAATTTCAAAAACTAATACATTTTTGGAATCCTCTCGTCGAGACGAATCGAATGGTTTTTTCACGATCCAAATTGGAGCATTAGAACAAAAGTTGAGTCGGAAGGTCGATGTATGGTCGGCGCCGCCGCCGCGCCGCAGAGAAATGCCCGTAACTCGGTCGAAAATCGCTCAAATTTCAAAAACTAATACATTTTTGGAATCCTCTCGTCGAGACGAATCGAATGGTTTTTTCACGATCCAAATTGGAGCATTAGAACAAAAGTTGAGTCGGAAGGTCGATGTATGGTCGGCGCCGCCGCCCAGCCGCAGAGAAATGCCCGTAACTCGGTCGAAAATCGCTCAAATTTCAAAAACTTATACATTTTTGGAATCCTCTCGTCATGAACAAACGAATGGTTTTTTTACCGTCCCAATTCGAGCATTTGGGCGGAAGTTGGTTTTTTGCTGTGGAGGGTAGATTTTCGGGGGAGACCTCGCGCACAAAAATTCTGGTAACTTTTTTCGAAAATCACCCAAAATGCAAAAACTAATACATTTTTGGAATCCTCTCGTCAAGCACTATCGAATGGTTTTTTTACCATTCCATTTCGAGCATTTGGGTGAGAGATAATATTGGTTTTCGCATATTGCAGATTGAGGAAAATGCTGGTTACTGGGTCGGGAATTGCTCAAAATGCAAAAACTAATACATTTTCGGAATCCTCTCGTCAAGCACTATCGAATGGTTTGTTTACCATCCCATTTCGAGCATTTGGGTGGAAGTTGGTTTTTTGCTGTGAAGGGTAGATTTTTGAGGAAAAATTCAGGCAACTTTTTCGAAAATCACCCAAAATGCAAAAACTAATACATTTTCGGAATCCTCTCGTCGAGACGAATCGAATGGTTTTTTCACGATCCAAATTGGAGCATTAGAACAAAAGTTGAGTCGGAAGGTCGATGTATGGTCGGCGCCGCCGCCGCGCCGCAGAGAAATGCCCGTAACTCGGTCGAAAATCGCTCAAATTTCAAAAACTAATACATTTTTGGAATCCTCTCGTCGAGACGAATCGAATGGTTTTTTCACGATCCAAATTGGAGCATTAGAACAAAAGTTGAGTCGGAAGGTCGATGTATGGTTATGCCGCCGCCGCGCCGCAGAGAAATGCCCGTAACTCGGTCGAAAATCGCTCAAATTTCAAAAACGAATACATTTTTGGAATCCTCTCGTCAGGACGAATCGAATGGTTTTTTCACGATCCAAATTGGAGGATTAGAACAAAAGTTGAGTCGGAAGGTCGATGTATGGTGGGCGCCGCCGCGCCGCAGAGAAATGCCCGTAACTCGGTCGAAAATCGCTCAAAATACAAAAATAATACAGTATTGGAATCCTCTCGTCGACACGACTAGAATGGTTTTATCACGATCCCAATTTGATCATTCGAACAAAAGTTGAGTCGGAAGGTCGATGTGAAGGGTTGATGCCGCCGCCGCGCCGCAGAGAAATGCCCGTAACTCGGTCGAAAATCGCTCAAATTTCAAAACTAATACATTTTTGGAATCCTCTCGTCGAGACGAATCGAATGGTTTTTTCACGATCCAAATTGGAGCATTAGAACAAAAGTTGAGTCGGAAGGTCGATGTATGGTCGGCGCCGCCGCCGCGCCGCAGAGAAATGCCCGTAACTCGGTCGAAAATCGCACAACTTTCAAAACTAATACATTTTTGGAATCCTCTCGTCGAGACGAATCGAATGGTTTTGTCAGGATCCAAATTGGAGCATTAGAACAAAAGTTGAGTCGGAAGGTCGATGTATGGTCGGCGCCGCCGCCCAGCCGCAGAGAAATGCCCGTAACTCGGTCGAAAATCGCTCAAATTTCAAAAACTTATACTTTTTTGGAATCCTCTCGTCATGAACAAACGAATGGTTTTTTTACCGTCCCAATTCGAGCATTTGGGCGGAAGTTGGTTTTTTGCTGTGGAGGGTAGATTTTCGGGGGAGACCTCGCGCACAAAAATTCTGGTAACTTTTTCGAAAATCACCCAAAATGCAAAACTAATACATTTTTGGAATCCTCTCGTCAAGCACTATCGAATGGTTTTTTTACCATTCCATTTCGAGCATTTGGGTGAGAGATAATATTGGTTTTCGCATATTGCAGATTGAGGAAAATGCTGGTTACTGGGTCGGGAATTGCTCAAAATGCAAAAACTAATACATTTTCGGAATCCTCTCGTCAAGCACTATCGAATGGTTTTTTTACCATCCCATTTCGAGCATTTGGGTGGAAGTTGGTTTTTTGCTGTGAAGGGTAGATTTTTGAGGAAAAATTCAGGCAACTTTTTCGAAAATCACCCAAAATGCAAAAACTAATACATTTTCGGAATCCTCTCGTCGAGACGAATCGAATGGTTTTTTCACGATCCAAATTGGAGCATTAGAACAAAAGTTGAGTCGGAAGGTCGATGTATGGTCGGCGCCGCCGCCGCGCCGCAGAGAAATGCCCGTAACTCGGTCGAAAATCGCTCAAATTTCAAAAACTAATACATTTTTGGAATCCTCTCGTCGAGACGAATCGAATGGTTTTTTCACGATCCAAATTGGAGCATTAGAACAAAAGTTGAGTCGGAAGGTCGATGTATGGTCGGCGCCGCCGCCCAGCCGCAGAGAAATGCCCGTAACTCGGTCGAAAATCGCTCAAATTTCAAAAACTTATACATTTTTGGAATCCTCTCGTCATGAACAAACGAATGGTTTTTTACCGTCCCAATTCGAGCATTTGGGCGGAAGTTGGTTTTTTGCTGTGGAGGGTAGATTTTCGGGGGAGACCTCGCGCACAAAAATTCTGGTAACTTTTTCGAAAATCACCCAAAATGCAAAAACTAATACATTTTTGGAATCCTCTCGTCAAGCACTATCGAATGGTTTTTTTACCATTCCATTTCGAGCATTTGGGTGAGAGATAATATTGGTTTTCGCATATTGCAGATTGAGGAAAATGCTGGTTACTGGGTCGGGAATTGCTCAAAATGCAAAACTAATACATTTTCGGAATCCTCTCGTCAAGCACTATCGAATGGTTTTTTTACCATCCCATTTCGAGCATTTGGGTGGAAGTTGGTTTTTTGCTGTGAAGGGTAGATTTTTGAGGAAAAATTCAGGCAACTTTTTCGAAAATCACCCAAAATGCAAAAACTAATACATTTTCGGAATCCTCTCGTCGAGACGAATCGAATGGTTTTTTCACGATCCAAATTGGAGCATTAGAACAAAAGTTGAGTCGGAAGGTCGATGTATGGTTATGCCGCCGCCGCGCCGCAGAGAAATGCCCGTAACTCGGTCGAAAATCGCTCAAATTTCAAAAACTTATACATTTTTGGAATCCTCTCGTCATGAACAAACGAATGGTTTTTTTACCGTCCCAATTCGAGCATTTGGGCGGAAGTTGGTTTTTTGCTGTGGAGGGTAGATTTTCGGGGGAGACCTCGCG
>JAZDXF010000134.1:0-14958 GCA_038380155.1 Pseudococcus jackbeardsleyi
TTACGGCATTTCTCTGCGGCGGCGGGCGGCGCCGACCATACATCGACCTTCCGACTCAACTTTTGTTCTAATGCTCCGATTTTGATCGTGAAAAACCATTCGATTCGTCTCGACGAGAGGATTCCAAAAATGTATTAGTTTTTGAAATTTGAGCAATTTTCGACCGAGTTACGGGCATTTCTCTGCGGCGCTGAGCGGCGCTGACCATACATCGACCTCCCGACTCAACTTTTGTTCTAATGCTCCGATTTGGATCGTGAAAAAAACCATTCGATTCGTCTCGACGAGAGGATTCCAAAAATGTATTAGTTTTTGAAATTTGAACAATTTTCGACCGAGTTACGGGCATTTCTCTGCGGCGCAGGCGGCGCCGACCATACATCGACCTTCCGACTCAACTTTGTTCTAATGCTCCGATTTGGTTCGTTAAAAAACCATTCGATTCGTCTCGACGAGAGGATTCCAAAAATGTATTAGTTTTTGAAATTTGAGCAATTTTCGACCGAGTTACGGGCATTTCTCTGCGGCGCGGCGGCGGCGCCGACAAACATCGACCTTCCGACTCAACTTTTGTTCTAATGCTCCGATTTGGATCGTGAAAAAACCATTCGATTCGTGCTTGACGAGAGGTTTCCAAAAATGTATTAGTTTTTGAAATTTGAGCAATTTTCGACCGAGTTACGGGCATTTCTCTGCGGCGCGGCGGGCGGCGCCGACCATACATCGACCTTCCGACTCAACTTTTGTTCTAATGCTCGATTTGGATCGTGAAAAACCATTCGATTCGTCTCGACGAGAGGATTCCAAAAATGTATTAGTTTTTGAAATTTGAGCAATTTTCGACCGAGTTACGGGCATTTCTCTGCGGCGCGGCGGGCGGCGCCGACCATACATCGACCTTCCGACTCAACTTTTGTTCTAATGATCCGATTTGGATCGTGAAAAAACCATTCGATTCGTCTCGACGAGAGGATTCCAAAAATGTATTAGTTTTTGAAATTTGAGCAATTTTCGACCGAGTTACGGGCATTTCTCTGCGGCGCGGCGGGCGGCGCCGACCATACATCGACCTTCCGACTCAACTTTTGTTCTAATGCTCCGATTTGGATCGTGAAAAAACCATTCGATTCGTCTCGACGAGAGGATTCCAAAAATGTATTAGTTTTTGAAATTTGAGCAATTTTCGACCGAGATACAGGCATTTCTCTGCGGCGCGGCTGGCGGCGCCGACCATACATCGACCTTCCGACTCAACTTTTGTTCTAATGCTCCGATTTGGATCGTGAAAAAACCATTCGATTCGTCTCGACGAGAGGATTCCAAAAATGTATTAGTTTTTGAAATTTGAGCAATTTTCGACCGAGTTACGGGCATTTCTCTGCGGCGCGGCGGGCGTCGCCTACCATACATCGACCTTCCGACTCAACTTTTGTTCTAATGCTCCGAATTGGATCGTGAAAAAACCATTCGATTCGTCTCGACGAGAGGATTCCAAAAATGTATTAGTTTTTGAAATTTGAGCAATTTTCGACCGAGTTACGGGCATTTCTCTGCGGCGCGGAGGGCGGCGCCGACCATACATCGACCTTCCGACTCAACTTTTGTTCTAATGCTCCGATTTGGATCGTGAAAAAACCATTCGATTCGTCTCGACGAGAGGATTCCAAAAATGTATTAGTTTTTGAAATTTGAGCAATTTTCGACCGAGTTACGGGCATTTCTCTGCGGCGCGGCGGGCGGCGCCGACCATACATCGACCTTCCGACTCAACTTTTGTTCTAATGCTCCGATTTGGATCGTGAAAAAACCATTCGATTCGTCTCGACGAGAGGATTCCAAAAATGTATTAGTTTTTGAAATTTGAGCAATTTTCGACCGAGTTACGGGCATTTCTCTGCGGCGCGGCGGGCGGCGCCGACCATACATCGACCTTCCGACTCAACTTTTGTTCTAATGCTCCGATTTGGATCGTGAGAAAACCATTCGATTCGTCTCGACGAGAGGATTCCAAAAATGTATTAGTTTTTGAAATTTGAGCAATTTTCGACCGAGTTACGGGCATTTCTCTGCGGCGCGGCGGGCGGCGCCGACCATACATCGACCTTCCGACTCAACTTTTGTTCTAATGCTCGATTTGGATCGTGAAAAAACCATTCGATTCGTCTCGACGAGAGGATTCCAAAAATGTATTAGTTTTTGAAATTTGAGCAATTTTCGACCGAGTTACGGGCATTTCTCTGCGGCGCGGCGGGCGGCGCCGACCATACATCGACCTTCCGACTCAACTTTTGTTCTAATGCTCCGATTTGGATCGTGAAAAAACCATTCGATTCGTCTCGACGAGAGGATTCCAAAACGGTATTAGTTTTTGAAATTTGAGCAATTTTCGACCGAGTTACGGGCATTTCTCTGCGGCGCGGCGGGCGGCGCCGACCATACATCGACCTTCCGACTCAACTTTTGTTCTAATGCTCCGATTTGGATCGTGAAAAACCATTCGATTCGTCTCGACGAGAGGATTCCAAAAATGTATTAGTTTTGAAATTTGAGCAATTTTCGACCGAGTTACGGGCATTTCTCTGCGGCGCGGCGGGCGGCGCCGACCATACATCGACCTTCCGACTCAACTTTTGTTCTAATGCTCCGATTTGGATCGTGAAAAAACCATTCGATTCGTCTCGACGAGAGGATTCCAAAAATGTATTAGTTTTTGAAATTTGAGCAATTTTCGACCGAGTTACGGGCATTTCTCTGCGGCGCGGCGGGCGGCGCCGACCATACATCGACCTTCCGACTCAACTTTTGTTCTAATGCTCCGATTTGGATCGTGAAAAAACCATTCGATTCGTCTCGACGAGAGGATTCCAAAAATGTATTAGTTTTTGAAATTTGAGCAATTTTCGACCGAGTTACGGGCATTTCTCTGCGGCGCGGCGGGCGGCGCCGACCATACATCGACCTTCCGACTCAACTTTTGTTCTAATGCTCCGATTTGGATCGTGAAAAAACCATTCGATTCGTCTCGACGAGAGGATTCCAAAAATGTATTAGTTTTGAAATTTGAGCAATTTTCGACCGAGTTACGGGCATTTCTCTGCAGCGCGGCGGGCGGCGCCGACCATACATCGACCTTCCGACTCAACTTTTGTTCTAATGCTCCGATTTGGATCGTGAAAAACCATTCGATTCGTCTCGACGAGAGGATTCCAAAATGTATTAGTTTTTGAAATTTGAGCAATTTTCGACCGAGTTACGGGCATTTCTCTGCGCGGCGGGCGGCGCCGACCATACATCGACCTTCCGACTCAACTTTTGTTCTAATGCTCCGATTTGGATCGTGAAAAAACCATTCGATTCGTCTCGACGAGAGGATTCCAAAATGTATTAGTTTTTGAAATTTGAGCAATTTTCGACCGAGTTACGGGCTTTCTCTGCGCGGCGGGCGGCGCCGACCATACATCGACCTTCCGACTCAACTTTTGTTCTAATGCTCCGATTTGGATCGTGAAAAAACCATTCGATTCGTCTCGACGAGAGGATTCCAAAAATGTATTAGTTTTTGAAATTTGAGCAATTTTCGACCGAGTTACGGGCATTTCTCTGCGGCGCGGCGGGCGGCGCCGACCATACATCGACCTTCCGACTCAACTTTTGTTCTAATGCTCCGATTTGGATCGTGAAAAAACCATTCGATTCGTCTCGACGAGAGGATTCCAAAAATGTATTAGTTTTTGAAATTTGAGCAATTTTCGACCGAGTTACGGGCATTTCTCTGCGGCGCGGCGGCGCCGACCATACATCGACCTTCCGACTCAACTTTTGTTCTAATGCTCTGATTTGGATCGTGAAAAAACCATTCGATTCGTCTCGACGAGAGGATTCCAAAAATGTATTAGTTTTTGAAATTTGAGCAATTTTCGACCGAGTTACGGGCATTTCTCTGCGGCGCGGCGGGCGGCGCCGACCATACATCGACCTTCCGACTCAACTTTTGTTCTAATGCTCCGATTTGGATCGTGAAAAACCATTCGATTCGTCTCGACGAGAGGATTCCAAAATGTATTAGTTTTTGAAATTTGAGCAATTTTCGACCGAGTTACGGGCATTTCTCTGCGGCGCGGCGGGCGGCGCCGACCATACATCGACCTTCCGACTCAACTTTTGTTCTAATGCTCCGATTTGGATCGTGAAAAAACCATTCGATTCGTCTCGACGAGAGGATTCCAAAAATGTATTAGTTTTTGAAATTTGAGCAATTTTCGACCGAGTTACGGGCATTTCTCTGGGCGGCATGCCGACCATACATCGACCTTCCGACTCAACTTTTGTTCTAAAGCTCCGAAATGGATCGTGAAAAAACCATTCGATTCGTCTCGACGAGAGGATTCCAAAAATGTATTAGTTTTTGAAATTTGAGCAATTTTCAACCGAGTTACGGGCATTTCTCTGCGGCGCGGCGGGCGGCGCCGACCATATGTACATCGACCTTCCGACTCAACTTTTGTTCTAATGCTCCGATTTGGATCGTGAAAAAACCATTCGATTCGTCTCGACGAGAGGATTCCAAAAATGTATTAGTTTTTGAAATTTGAGCAATTTTCGACCGAGTTACGGGCATTTCTCTGCGGCGCGGCGGGCGGCGCCGACCATACATCGACCTTCCGACTCAACTTTTGTTCTAATGCTCCGATTTGGATCGTGAAAAAACCATTCGATTCGTCTCGACGAGAGGATTCCAAAAATGTATTAGTTTTTGAAATTTGAGCAATTTTCGACCGAGTTACGGGCATTTCTCTGCGGCGCGGCGGGATCGACCTTCCGACTCAACTTTTGTTCTAATGCTCCGATTTGGATCGTGAAAAAACCATTCGATTCGTCTCGACGAGAGGATTCCAAAAATGTATTAGTTTTTGAAATTTGAGCAATTTTCGACCGAGTTACGGGCATTTCTCGGCGGCGCGGCGGGCGGCGCCGACCATACATCGACCTTCCGACTCAACTTTTGTTCTAATGCTCGAATTTGGAGCGTGACAAATCCATTAGATTCGTCTCGACGAGAGGATTCCAAAAATGTATTAGTTTTGAAATTTGAGCAATTTTCGACCGAGTTACGGGCATTTCTCTGCAACGGGCGGCGCCGACCATACATCGACCTTCCGACTCAACTTTTGTTCTAATGCTCCGAATTGGATCGTGAAAAAACCATTCGATTCGTCTCGACGAGAGGATTCCAAAAATGTATTAGTTTTTGAAATTTGAGCAATTTTCGACCGAGTTACGGGCATTTCTCTGCGGCGCGGCGGGCGGCGCCGACCATACATCGACCTTCCGACTCAACTTTTGTTCTAATGCTCCGATTTGGATCGTGAAAAAACCATTCGATTCGTCTCGACGAGAGGATTCAAAAATGTATTAGTTTTTGAAATTTGAGCAATTTTCGACCGAGTTACGGGCATTTCTCTGCGGCGCGGCGGGCGGCGCCGACCATACATCGACCTTCCGACTCAACTTTTGTTCTAATGCTCCGATTTGGATCGTGAAAAACCATGCGATTGTTCTGGACGAGAGGATTCCAAAAATTTATTAGTTTTTGAAATTTGAGAATTTTTCGACCGAGTTACGGGCATTTCTCTGCGGCGCGCAGCGGGCGGCGCCGACCATACATCGACCTTCCGACTCAACTTTTGTTCTAATGCTCCGATTTGGATCGTGAAAAAACCATTCGATTCGTCTCGACGAGAGGATTCCAAAAATGTATTAGTTTTTGAAATTTGAGCAATTTTCGACCGAGTTACGGGCATTTCTCTGCGGCGCGGCGGGCGGCGCCGACCATACATCGACCTTCCGACTCAACTTTTGTTCTAATACTCTGATTTGGATCGTGAAAAAACCATTCGATTCGTCTCGACGAGAGGATTCCAAAAATGTATTAGTTTTTGAAATTTGAGCAATTTTCGACCGAGTTACGGGCATTTCTCTGCGGCGCGGCGGGCGGCGCCGACCATACATCGACCTTCCGACTCAACTTTTGTTCTAATGCTCCGATTTGGATAGTGAAAAAACCATTCGATTCGTCTCGACGAGAGGATTCCAAAAATGTATTAGTTTTTGAAATTTGAGCAATTTTCGACCGAGTTACGGGCATTTCTCTGCGGCGCGGCGGGCGGCGCCGACCATACATCGACCTTCCGACTCAACTTTTGTTCTAATGCTCGAAATGGATCGTAAAAACCATTCGATTCGTCTCGACGAGAGGATTCCAAAAATGTATTAGTTTTTGCATTTTGAGCAATTTTCGACCGAGTTACGGGCGTTTTCTTCATCAACTAACCAGGCAGCAATATCTTCCGACTCAAATGCTCTATGAAATTGGATCGACAAAAACCATTCGACACGTCTAGACGAGAGGATTCCGAAAATGTATTAGTTTTTGAAATTTGAGCAATTTTCGACCGAGTTACGGGCATTTCTCTGCGGCGCGGCGGGCGCCGACCATACATCGACCTTCCGACTCAACTTTTGTTCTAATGCTCCGATTTGGATCGTGAAAAAACCATTCGATTCGTCTCGACGAGAGGATTCCAAAAATGTATTAGTTTTTGAAATTTGAGCAATTTTCGACCGAGTTACGGGCATTTCTCTGCGGCGCGGCGGGCGGCGCCGACCATACATCGACCTTCCGACTCAACTTTTGTTCTAATGCTCCGATTTGGATCGTGAAAAAACCATTCGATTCGTCTCGACGAGAGGATTCCCAAAATGTATTAGTTTTTGAAATTTGAGCAATTTTCGACCGAGTTACGGGCATTTCTCTGCGGCGCGGCGGGCGGCGCCGACCATACATCGACCTTCCGACTCAACTTTTGTTCTAATGCTCCGGTTTGGATCGTGAAAAAACCATTCGATTCGTCTCGACGAGAGGATTCCAAAAATGTATTAGTTTTTGAAATTTGAGCAATTTTCGACCGAGTTACGGGCATTTCTCTGCGGCGCGGCGGGCGGCGCCGACCATACATCGACCTTCCGACTCAACTTTTGTTCTAATGCTCCGAGTTGGATCGTGAAAAAACCATTCGATTCGTCTCGACGAGAGGATTCCAAAAATGTATTAGTTTTTGAAATTTGAGCAATTTTCGACCGAGTTACGGGCATTTCTCTGCGGCGCGGCGGGCGGCGCCGACCATACATCGACCTTCCGACTCAACTTTTGTTCTAATGCTCCGATTTGGATCGTGAAAAAACCATTCGATTCGTCTCGACGAGAGGATTCCAAAAATGTATTAGTTTTTGAAATTTGAGCAATTTTCGACCGAGTTACGGGCATTTCTCTGCGGCGCGGCGGGCGGCGCCGACCATACATCGACCTTCCGACTCAACTTTTGTTCTAATGCTCCGATTTGGATCGTGAAAAAACCATTCGATTCGTCTCGACGAGAGGATTCCAAAATGTATTAGTTTTTGAAATTTGAGCAATTTTCGACCGAGTTACGGGCATTTCTCTGCGGCGCGGCGGGCGGCGCCGACCATACATCGACCTTCCGACTCAACTTTTGTTCTAATGCTCCGACTTGGATCGTGAAAAACCATTCGATTCGTCTCGACGAGAGGATTCCAAAATGTATTAGTTTTTGAAATTTGAGCAATTTTCGACCGAGTTACGGGCATTTCTCTGCGGCGCGGCGGGCGGCGCCGACCATACATCGACCTTCCGACTCAACTTTTGTTCTAATGCTCCGATTTGGATCGTGAAAAAACCATTCGATTCGTCTCGACGAGAGGATTCCAAAAATGTATTAGTTTTTGAAATTTGAGCAATTTTCGACCGAGTTACGGGCATTTCTCTGCGGCGCGGCGGGCGGCGCCGACCATACATCGACCTTCCGACTCAACTTTTGTTCTAATGCTCCGATTTGGATCGTGAAAAAAACATTCGATTCGTCTCGACGAGAGGATTCCAAAAATGTATTAGTTTTTGAAATTTGAGCAATTTTCGACCGAGTTACGGGCATTTCTCTGCGGCGCGGCGGGCGGCGCCGACCATACATCGACCTTCCGACTCAACTTTTGTTCTAATGCTCTGATTTGGATCGTGAAAAAACCATTCGATTCGTCTCGACGAGAGGATTCCAAAAATGTATTAGTTTTTGAAATTTGAGCAATTTTCGACCGAGTTACGGGCATTTCTCTGCGGCGCGGCGGGCGGCGCCGACCATACATCGACCTTCCGACTCAACTTTTGTTCTAATGCTCCGATTTGGATCGTGAAAAACCATTCGATTCGTCTCGACGAGAGGATTCCAAAATGTATTAGTTTTTGAAATTTGAGCAATTTTCGACCGAGTTACGGGCATTTCTCTGCGGCGCGGCGGGCGGCGCCGACCATACATCGACCTTCCGACTCAACTTTTGTTCTAATGCTCCGATTTGGATCGTGAAAAACCATTCGATTCGTCTCGACGAGAGGATTCCAAAAATGTATTAGTTTTTGAAATTTGAGCAATTTTCGACCGAGTTACGGGCATTTCTCTGCGGCGCGGCGGGCGGCGCCGACCATACATCGACCTTCCGACTCAACTTTTGTTCTAATGCTCCGATTTGGATCGTGAAAAACCATTCGATTCGTCTCGACGAGAGGATTCCAAAAATGTATTAGTTTTTGAAATTTGAGCAATTTTCGACCGAGTTACGGGCATTTCTCTGCGGCGCGGCGGGCGGCGCCGACCATACATCGACCTTCCGACTCAACTTTGTTCTAATGCTCCGATTTGGATCGTGAAAAAACCATTCGATTCGTCTCGACGAGAGGATTCCAAAAATGTATTAGTTTTTGAAATTTGAGCAATTTTCGACCGAGTTACGGGCATTTCTCTGCGGCGCGGCGGGCGGCGCCGACCATACATCGACCTTCCGACTCAACTTTTGTTCTAATGCTCCGATTTGGATCGTGAAAAACCATTCGATTCGTCTCGACGAGAGGATTCCAAAAATGTATTAGTTTTTGAAATTTGAGCAATTTTCGACCGAGTTACGGGCATTTCTCTGCGGCGCGGCGGGCGGCGCCGACCATACATCGACCTTCCGACTCAACTTTTGTTCTAATGCTCCGATTTGGATCGTGAAAAACCATTCGATTCGTCTCGACGAGAGGATTCCAAAAATGTATTAGTTTTTGAAATTTGAGCAATTTTCGACCGAGTTACGGGCATTTCTCTGCGGCGCGGCGGGCGGCGCCGACCATACATCGACCTTCCGACTCAACTTTTGTTCTAATGCTCCGATTTGGATCGTGAAAAACCATTCGATTCGTCTCGACGAGAGGATTCCAAAAATGTATTAGTTTTTGAAATTTGAGCAATTTTCGACCGAGTTACGGGCATTTCTCTGCGGCGCGGCGGGCGGCGCCGACCATACATCGACCTTCCGACTCAACTTTTGTTCTAATGCTCCGATTTGGATCGTGACAAAACCATTCGATTCGTCTCGACGAGAGGATTCCAAAAATGTATTAGTTTTTGAAATTTGAGCAATTTTCGACCGAGTTACGGGCATTTCTCGGCGGCGCGGCGGGCGGCGCCGACCATACATCGACCTTCCGACTCAACTTTTGTTCTAATGCTCCGATTTGGATCGTGAAAAAACCATTCGATTCGTCTCGACGAGAGGATTCCAAAAATGTATTAGTTTTTGAAATTTGAGCAATTTTCGACCGAGTTACGGGCATTTCTCGGCGGCGCGGCGGGCGGCGCCGACCATACATCGACCTTCCGACTCAACTTTTGTTCTAATGCTCCGATTTGGATCGTGATGATTCGTCTCGACGAGAGGATTCCAAAAATGTATTAGTTTTTGAAATTTGAGCAATTTTCGACCGAGTTACGGGCATTTCTCTGCGGCGCGGCGGGCGGCGCCGACCATACATCGACCTTCCGACTCAACTTTTGTTCTAATGCTCCGATTTGGATCGTGAAAAAACCATTCGATTCGTCTCGACGAGAGGATTCCAAAAATGTATTAGTTTTTGAAATTTGAGCAATTTTCGACCGAGTTACGGGCATTTCTCGGCGGCGCGGCGGGCGGCGCCGACCATACATCGACCTTCCGACTCAACTTTTGTTCTAATGCTCCGATTTGGATCGTGAAAAATCATTCGATTCGTCTCGACGAGAGGATTCCAAAAATGTATTAGTTTTTGAAATTTGAGCAATTTTCGACCGAGTTACGGGCATTTCTCGGCGGCGCGGCGGGCGGCGCCGACCATACATCGACCTTCCGACTCAACTTTTGTTCTAATGCTCCGATTTGGATCGTGAAAAAACCATTCGATTCGTCTCGACGAGAGGATTCCAAAAATGTATTAGTTTTTGAAATTTGAGCAATTTTCGACCGAGTTACGGGCATTTCTCGGCGGCGCGGCGGGCGGCGCCGACCATACATCGACCTTCCGACTCAACTTTTGTTCTAATGCTCCGATTTGGATCGTGCCCAATCCCGTCGATTCGTCTCGACGAGAGGATTCCAAAAATGTATTAGTTTTTGAAATTTGAGCAATTTTCGACCGAGTTACGGGCATTTCTCGGCGGCGCGGCGGGCGGCGCCGACCATACATCGACCTTCCGACTCAACTTTTGTTCTAATGCTCCGATTTGGATCGTGAAAAAACCATTCGATTCGTCTCGACGAGAGGATTCCAAAAATGTATTAGTTTTTGAAATTTGAGCAATTTTCGACCGAGTTACGGGCATTTCTCGGCGGCGCGGCGGGCGGCGCCGACCATACATCGACCTTCCGACTCAACTTTTGTTCTAATGCTCCGATTTGGATCGTGAAAAAACCATTCGATTCGTCTCGACGAGAGGATTCCAAAAATGTATTAGTTTTTGAAATTTGAGCAATTTTCGACCGAGTTACGGGCATTTCTCGGCGGCGCGGCGGGCGGCGCCGACCATACATCGACCTTCCGACTCAACTTTTGTTCTAATGCTCCGATTTGGATCGTGAAAAAACCATTCGATTCGTCTCGACGAGAGGATTCCAAAAATGTATTAGTTTTTGAAATTTGAGCAATTTTCGACCGAGTTACGGGCATTTCTCGGCGGCGCGGCGGGCGGCGCCGACCATACATCGACCTTCCGACTCAACTTTTGTTCTAATGCTCCGATTTGGATCGTGAAAAAACCATTCGATTCGTCTCGACGAGAGGATTCCAAAAATGTATTAGTTTTTGAAATTTGAGCAATTTTCGACCGAGTTACGGGCATTTCTCGGCGGCGCGGCGGGCGGCGCCGACCATACATCGACCTTCCGACTCAACTTTTGTTCTAATGCTCCGATTTGGATCGTGAAAAAACCATTCGATTCGTCTCGACGAGAGGATTCCAAAAATGTATTAGTTTTTGAAATTTGAGCAATTTTCGACCGAGTTACGGGCATTTCTCGGCGGCGCGGCGGGCGGCGCCGACCATACATCGACCTTCCGACTCAACTTTTGTTCTAATGCTCCGATTTGGATCGTGAAAAAACCATTCGATTCGTCTCGACGAGAGGATTCCAAAAATGTATTAGTTTTTGAAATTTGAGCAATTTTCGACCGAGTTACGGGCATTTCTCGGCGGCGCGGCGGGCGGCGCCGACCATACATCGACCTTCCGACTCAACTTTTGTTCTAATGCTCCGATTTGGATCGTGAAAAAACCATTCGATTCGTCTCGACGAGAGGATTCCAAAATGTATTAGTTTTTGAAATTTGAGCAATTTTCGACCGAGTTACGGGCATTTCTCGGCGGCGCGGCGGGCGGCGCCGACCATACATCGACCTTCCGACTCAACTTTTGTTCTAATGCTCCGATTTGGATCGTGAAAAAACCATTCGATTCGTCTCGACGAGAGGATTCCAACCATGTATTAGTTTTTGAAATTTGAGCAATTTTCGACCGAGTTACGGGCATTTCTCGGCGGCGCGGCGGGCGGCGCCGACCATACATCGACCTTCCGACTCAACTTTTGTTCTAATGCTCCGATTTGGATCGTGAAAAAACCATTCGATTCGTCTCGACGAGAGGATTCCAAAAATGTATTAGTTTTTGAAATTTGAGCAATTTTCGACCGAGTTACGGGCATTTCTCGGCGGCGCGGCGGGCGGCGCCGACCATACATCGACCTTCCGACTCAACTTTTGTTCTAATGCTCCGATTTGGATCGTGAAAAAACCATTCGATTCGTCTCGACGAGAGGATTCCAAAAATGTATTAGTTTTTGAAATTTGAGCAATTTTCGACCGAGTTACGGGCATTTCTCGGCGGCGCGGCGGGCGGCGCCGACCATACATCGACCTTCCGACTCAACTTTTGTTCTAATGCTCCGATTTGGATCGTGTATTTACCTTTCGATTCGTCTCGACGAGAGGATTCCAAAAATGTATTAGTTTTTGAAATTTGAGCAATTTTCGACCGAGTTACGGGCATTTCTCGGCGGCGCGGCGGGCGGCGCCGACCATACATCGACCTTCCGACTCAACTTTTGTTCTAATGCTCCGATTTGGATCGTGAAAAAACCATTCGATTCGTCTCGACGAGAGGATTCCAAAATGTATTAGTTTTTGAAATTTGAGCAATTTTCGACCGAGTTACGGGCATTTCTCGGCGGCGCGGCGGGCGGCGCCGACCATACATCGACCTTCCGACTCAACTTTTGTTCTAATGCTCCGATTTGGATCGTGAAAAAACCATTCGATTCGTCTCGACGAGAGGATTCCAAAAATGTATTAGTTTTTGAAATTTGAGCAATTTTCGACCGAGTTACGGGCATTTCTCGGCGGCGCGGCGGGCGGCGCCGACCATACATCGACCTTCCGACTCAACTTTTGTTCTAATGCTCCGATTTGGATCGTGAAAAAACCATTCGATTCGTCTCGACGAGAGGATTCCAAAAATGTATTAGTTTTGAAATTTGAGCAATTTTCGACCGAGTTACGGGCATTTCTCGGCGGCGCGGCGGGCGGCGCCGACCATACATCGACCTTCCGACTCAACTTTTGTTCTAATGCTCCGATTTGGATCGTGAAAAAACCATTCGATTCGTCTCGACGAGAGGATTCCAAAAATGTATTAGTTTTTGAAATTTGAGCAATTTTCGACCGAGTTACGGGCATTTCTCGGCGGCGCGGCGGGCGGCGCCGACCATACATCGACCTTCCGACTCAACTTTTGTTCTAATGCTCCGATTTGGATCGTGAAAAAACCATTCGATTCGTCTCGACGAGAGGATTCCAAAAATGTATTAGTTTTTGAAATTTGAGCAATTTTCGACCGAGTTACGGGCATTTCTCGGCGGCGCGGCGGGCGGCGCCGACCATACATCGACCTTCCGACTCAACTTTTGTTCTAATGCTCCGATTTGGATCGTGAAAAAACCATTCGATTCGTCTCGACGAGAGGATTCCAAAAATGTATTAGTTTTTGAAATTTGAGCAATTTTCGACCGAGTTACGGGCATTTCTCGGCGGCGCGGCGGGCGGCGCCGACCATACATCGACCTTCCGACTCAACTTTGTTCTAATGCTCCGATTTGGATCGTGAAAAAACCATTCGATTCGTCTCGACGAGAGGATTCCAAAAATGTATTAGTTTTTGAAATTTGAGCAATTTTCGACCGAGTTACGGGCATTTCTCGGCGGCGCGGCGGGCGGCGCCGACCATACATCGACCTTCCGACTCAACTTTTGTTCTAATGCTCCGATTTGGATCGTGAAAAAACCATTCGATTCGTCTCGACGAGAGGATTCCAAAAATGTATTAGTTTTTGAAATTTGAGCAATTTTCGACCGAGTTACGGGCATTTCTCGGCGGCGCGGCGGGCGGCGCCGACCATACATCGACCTTCCGACTCAACTTTTGTTCTAATGCTCCGATTTGGATCGTGAAAAAACCATTCGATTCGTCTCGACGAGAGGATTCCAAAAATGTATTAGTTTTTGAAATTTGAGCAATTTTCGACCGAGTTACGGGCATTTCTCGGCGGCGCGGCGGGCGGCGCCGACCATACATCGACCTTCCGACTCAACTTTTGTTCTAATGCTCCGATTTGGATCGTGAAAAAACCATTCGATTCGTCTCGACGAAAGGTCGATGTATGGTCGGCGCCCCGCCGCGCCGCCGCAGAGAAATGCCCGTAACTCGGTCGAAAATCGCTCAAATTTCAAAAACTAATACATTTTTGGAATCCTCTCGTCGAGACGAATCGAATGGTTTTTTCCGGATCCAAATTGGAGCATTAGAACAATAGTTGAGTCGGAAGGTCGATGTATGGTCGGCGCCCCGCCGCGCCGCCGTAGAGAAATGCCCCTAATTCGGTCGAAAATCGCTCAAATTTCAAAAACTAATACATTTTTGGAATCCTCTCGTCGAGACGAATCAAATGGTTTTTTCCGGATCCAAATTGGAGAATTAGAACAAAAGTTGAGTCGGAAGGTCGATGTATGGTCGGCGCCCCGCCGCGCCGCCGTAGAGAAATGCCCGTAACTCGGTCGAAAATCGCTCAAATTTCAAAAACTAATACATTTTTGGAATCCTCTCGTCGAGACGAAACGAATGGTTTTTTCCGGATCCAAATTGGAACATTAGAACGGAAGTTGATTTTTTTTCCGGCGCGGAAGGTTGATGTATGGTCGGCGCCGCAGAGAAATGCCCGTAACTCGGTCGGAAATCACTCAAATTTCAAAAACTAATACATTTTCGGAATCCTCTCGTCAAGCACAATCGAATGGTTTTTTCATCGTTTAATTTCGAGCATTTGGGTGAGAGATATTATTAATTTTCGCGGATTGCAGATTGAGAAAAATGCTGGTTATTCGGTCGAAAATTTTTCAAAATGCAAAATGTAATACAGATTCGGAATCCTCTCTTCAAGCACTATCGAATGGTTTTTTCACGATCCAAATTGGAGCATTAGAACAAAAGTCGA
>JAZDXF010000135.1:0-14151 GCA_038380155.1 Pseudococcus jackbeardsleyi
TTTAAATTTCAGAAATGAAAAATCTCCCATTGGCCCAATACAGGTTATGGGTTGTCAACAATTTGCCTTTTACTGCAATTTTTTTTCAAACTTGGTCAAATTACAGATCAAAAATCAAAATAATTTGTATACCAGCAAGGTTCAGGATTTTCTTTGGGAAATTTCAGGCAGGGGGTAGAGTTTATCCACCTTTAAATTTCAGAAAAGAAAAAAGCTCCCAGCTGAGATCGAAAATCGAAATTATGTTGTTATGTTATGAACACACGAAAAGAACTCACATGTCTAAGTTTTAATTAATTTATTGGAAAACATCACATCTAAGTGACTAACTCTCATACCAGCAAAGATATATTGGATAATGGTACTCTAAGAAACATATGATCTTAACTTAAGTATACAATAATAGAACAGCAGTCAAAAAGGATAGAACAAGAAGAATAAGCAGGTAAAGTGGGTAGGTTGACATTGTAACACCCCTTCTGAACTACCCGATCACCAAAAGGAAATGGGTCAAGCATTGTTCCACCTTTCAATTTCAGATTTGAAACATTCACCCATCTGCCCGAATCACTGAGATTTTCATTCAAAACATCGAGATTTAGGTTTTTCTTCAGGAGTTTTCAGGCAATGGGTCAAGCATTGTTCCAGCTTTCATTTTTAGATTTGAAACATTCACCCATCTGCCCAAATCACTGAGAATACATCAAGATTTAGGTTTTTCTTCAGGAGTTTTCAGGAAATGGGTCAAGCATTGTTCCAGCTTTCAATTTCAGATTTGAAAAGTTCACCCATCTGCCCAAATCACTGAGAATTTTATTCAAAACATCAAGATTTAGGTTTTTCTGCAGGAGTTTTCAGGCAATGGGTGAAGCATTGTTCCAGCTTTCAATTTCAGATTTGAAACATTCACCCATTAGCCTGAATCACTGAGAATTTTATTCAAAACATCGAGATTTACGTTTTTCTTCAGGAGTTATCGGGCAATGGGTCAAGCATTGCTCCAGCTTTCATTTTCAGATTTGAAACATTCACCCATCCCCTCGAATCACTGAGAATTTTAATCAAAACATCGAGATTTAGGTTTTTCTTCAGGAGTTTTCAGGAAATGGGTGAAGCATTGTTCCAGCATTCAATTTCAGCTTTGATACAATCACCCATCTGCCCGAATCACTGGGAATTTTATTCAAAACATCGAGATTTAGGTTTTTCTTCAGGAGTTTTCAGGCAATGGGTCAAGCATTGTTCCAGCTTTATATTTCAGAAATGAAAAAAATCAACAATGCGCCATAATACAGGTAAGGTTGTCAACAATTCATCCTTGTCCTTTTTTTTTTTTTTTTTTATAAACATCAGGATTCTGGTTTGAGTTTAGGTGAGGAGAACGCCAGGCATATACTAACAGAATGTTGGAGGTTTGCTGCCCAATGACCCAACCTCCCAATCGACCTGTCGGTAGCAAACCACCAGTCATATTGCCGGGCAGTGATAAAGGCCTTGTGGGCGGAGGAAGCCTCTACCCAAAGCCAAAGATGACCTCCACCATTACCTCCAGTTATATACAACATTTTACTTGAGTTAGTGTTGCAATTTTTTCATTTTACACTGTGTTGTTAATTTATTTATATTGCTGAGGCGGTGACAAGTATCCGAAAGGTAAGACGTTATACTCATGAGTAGTGAGTCCCTCCTTTAGCATATTAGTTATAAGTTCTCCCTTACCATTACATTGTTAGCCTCCCTCTCTGTTCTCCACTGGTAAGCCACCAGGCAAAAGTGGTTGCAGTGAGTAAATGTATGTAGGATTTATGCAAAATAAATGTTATATAAATGTAAAAAAAAAAGTTTGGAGTTTAGTTTAGGTTTGAGGTTAGGTGGAGTTTAGTTTTGGTTTGAGGTTAGGTCAAGGTTTTAGTTTTGGTTTGAGGTTAGGTCAAGGTTTGAGTTCAGGTTAGGTGTAGGTTTGAGGTTAGGTTAGGTTAGGTTCGAGGTTAGGTTAGGTTAGAGTTCAGGTTAGGTGTAGGTTTGAGGTTAGGTTAGGTTAGGTTCGAGGTTAGGTTAGGTTAGAGTTCAGGTTAGGTGTAGGTTTGATTCTGATTAGGTTAGGTTCGAGGTTAGGTTAGGTTAGAGTTCAGGTTAGGTGTAGGTTTGAGGTTAGGTTAGGTTAGGTTCGAGGTTAGGTTAGGTTAGAGTTCAGGTTAGGTGTCGGTTTGAGGTTAGGTTAGGTTAGGTTCGAGGTTAGGTTAGGTTAGAGTTCAGGTTAGGTGTAGGTTTGAGGTTAGGTTAGGTTAGGTTCGAGGTTAGGTTAGGTTAGAGTTCAGGTTAGGTGTAGGTTTGAGGTTAGGTTAGGTTAGGTTCGAGGTTAGGTTAGGTTAGAGTTCAGGTTAGGTGTAGGTTTGAGGTTAGGTTAGGTTAGGTTCGAGGTTAGGTTAGGTTAGAAGTTCAGGTTAGGTGTAGGTTTGAGAGATTAGGTTAGGATTAGGTTCGAGGTTAGGTTAGGTTAGAAAGTTCAGGTTAGAGTGTAGGTTTGAGGTTAGGTTAGGTTAGGTTCGAGGTTAAATTAGGTTAGAGAGTTCAGGTTAGAGTGTAGGTTTGAGGTTAGGAATTAGGTTAGGTTCGAGGTTAGGTTAGGTTAGGATCAAATTAGAGTGTATGGGAATTTAGGTTAGGTTAAGTTAGAGGGGTTAGGATTAGGTTAAAGTTGGAATTGAAGTTCAGGTTCAGGTGTGTAGGTTTGAGAGTTAGGTTAGGTTAGGTTCGAGGTTAGGTTAGGTTAGAAGTTCAGGTTAGGTGTAGGTTTGAGAAGTTGAAGTTAGGATTGAAGTTCGAGAGTTAGGTTAGGTTAGAGATTCAGGTTAGGTGTAGGTTTGAGGTTAGGTTAGGTTAGGTTCGAGGTTAGGTTAGGTTAGAAGTTCAGGTTAGGTGTAGGTTTGAGGTTAGGTTAGGATTAGGTTCGAGGTTAGGTTAGGTTAGAGAGTTCAGGTTAGGTGTAGGTTTGAGGTTAGGTTAGGTTAGGTTCGAGGTTAGGTTAGGTTAGAGTTCAGGTTAGGTGTAGGTTTGAGGTTAGGTTAAGTTAGGATTCGAGGTTGGATTAGGTTAGGTTAGAGTTCAGGTTAGGTGTAGGTTTGAAGGTTAGGTTAGGTTAGGTTCGAGGTTAGGATTAGGTTAGAAGTTCAGGTTAGGTGTAGGTTTGAGGTTAGGTTAGGTTAGGTTCGAGGTTAGGTTAGGTTAGAAGTTCAGGTTAGGTGTAGGATTTGAGGTTAGGTTAGGTTAGGTTCGAGGTTAGGTTAGGTTAGAAGTTCAGGTTAGGTGTAGGTTTGAGGTTAGGTTAGGTTAGGTTCGAGGTTAGGTTAGGTTAGGTTAGAAGTTCAGGTTAGAGTGTAGGTTTGAGGTTAGGATTAGGATTAGGTTCGAGGTTAGGTTAGGTTAGAAGTTCAAGTTAGGTGTAGGTTTTGAGATTAGGATTACAGGTTAGGTTCGAGGTTAGGTTAGGTTAGTTCAGGTTAGAGTGTAGGTTTGAGGTTAGGTTAGGTTAGGTTAGAGGTTAGGTTAGGTTAGAAGTTCAGGTTAGGTGTAGATTTGAGGTTAGGTTAGGTTAGGTTCGAGGTTAGGTTAGGTTAGAGTTCAGGTTAGGTGTAGGTTTGAGGTTAGGTTAGGTTAGGTTGAGGTTAGGTTAGGTTAGAGTTCAGGTTAGGTGTAGGTTTGAGGTTAGGTTAGGTTAGGTTCGAGAGTTAGGTTAGGTTAGGTTCAGGTTAGGTGTAGGTTTGAGGTTAGGTTAGAGTTAGGTTCGAGGTTAGGTTAGGTTAGAGTTCAGGTTAGGTGTAGGTTTGAGGTTAGGTTAGGTTAGGTTAGGTTCGAGTTAGGTTAGGTTAGAAGTTCAGGTTAGGTGTAGGTTTGAGGTTAGGTTAGGTTAGGTTCGAGGTTAGGTTAGGTTAGAGTTCAGGTTAGGTGTAGGTTTGAGGTTAGGTTGGGATTAGGTTCGAGTTAGGATTAGGTTAGAGATTCAGGTTAGGTGTAGGTTTGAGGTTAGGTTAGGTTAAGGTTAGGTTGAGGTTAGGTTAGGTTAGAGGTTCAGGTTAGGTGTAGGTTTGAGGTTAGGTTAGGTTAGGTTCGAGGTTAGGTTAGGTTAGGATTCAGGTTAGGTGTAGGTTTGAGGTTAGGTTAGGTTAGGTTAGGTTAGGTTAGGTTAGAGTTGGGATTAGAATTAGGTTAGGTTTGAGGTTAGGTTGAGGTTAGGTTAAGATTGAGTTGGAAGTTGAAGTTCAGAGTTAGAGGTATGGGATTTAATTAGGATTAGAGATTAGGTTAGGTTAGATTCAGGTTAGAGTTAGGTGTAGGTTTGAGAGTTAGGTTAGGTTAGGTTCGAGGTTAGGTTAGGTTAGAGTTCAGGTTAGGTGTAGGTTTGAGGTTAGGTTAGGTTAGGTTCGAGGTTAGGTTAGGTTAGAGTTCAGGTTAGGTGTAGGTTTGAGGTTAGGTTAGGTTAGGTTCGAGGATTGGGTTAGGTTAGGTTCAGGTTAGGTGTAGGTTTGAGGTTAGGTTAGGTTAGGTTAGAGTTAGGTTAGGTTAGAGTTCAGAGTTAGGTGTAAGTTTGAGGTTAGGTTAGGTTAGGTTAGGTTAGAGTTCCGGTTAGGTGTAGGTTTGAGGTTAGGTTAGGTTAGGTTAGGTTAGGTTAGGTTAGGTTAGGTTAGGTTAGGTTAGGTTAGGTTAGGTTAGGTTAGGTTAGGTTAGAAGTTCAGGTTAGGTGTGGGTTTGAGAGTTAGGTTAGAGTTAGGTTCGAGGTGAGGTTAGGTTAGAGTTCAGGTTAGGTGTAGGTTTGAGGTTAGGTTAGGTTAGGTTCGAGGTTAGGTTAGGTTAGAGTTCAGGTTAGGTGTAGGTTTGAGGTTAGGTTAGGTTAGGTTAGGTTAGGTTAGGTTAGGTTAGAGTTCAGGTTAGGTGTAGGTTTGAGGTTAGGTTAGGTTAGGTTCGAGAGTTAGGATTGGAATTAGAGTTCAGGTTAGGTGTAGGTTTGAGGTTCAGGTTAGGTTAGGATTCGAGGTTAGATTAGGTTAGAGATTCAGGTTAGGTGTGAAGGTTTGAGGTTAGGTTAGGTTAGGTTCGAGGTTAGGTTAGGTTAGGTTAGGTTAGGTTAGAGTTAGGTTAGGTTAGGTTAGGTTAGGTGTAGGTTAGAGTTAGGTTAGGTTAGGTTAGGTTAGGTTAGGTTAGGTTAGGTTAGGTTAGGTTAGGTTAGGTTATGTTAGGTTAGGTTAGGTTAGGTTAGTTTAGAGGTTAGGTTAGGTTAGAGTTCAGGTTAGGTGTAGTTGTGAGGTTAGGTTAGGTTAGGTTCGAGGTTAGGTTAGGTTAGAAGTTCAGGTTAGGTGTAGGTTTGAGGTTAGGTTAGGTTAGGTTAGGTTAGGTTAGGTTAGAAGTTCAGGTTAGGTGTAGGTTTGATTAGGTTAGAGTTAGGTTAGGAATTAGGTTAGGTTAGGTTAGGTTAGGTTAGGTTAGGTTAGGTTAGGTTAGGTTAGGTTAGGTTAGGTTAGGTTCAGGTTAGGTTAGGTTAGGTTAGGATTAGGTTAGGTTAGGTTAGGTTGGGTTAGAGTTAGGTTAGGTTAGCTTAGGTTAGGTTAGGTTAGGTTAGGTTAGGGATTAGGTTAGGTTAGGATTAGGTTAGGTTAGGTTAGGTTAGGTTAGGTTAGGTTAAATTAGGATTAAATTAAGTTAAATTAGGTTAGGTTAGGTTAGGTTAGGTTAGGTTAGGTTAGGTTAGGTTAGGTTAGGTTAGAGTTAGGTTAAGTTAGGTTAGAATTAGGTTAGGTTAGGTTAGGTTAGGTTAGGTTAGGTTAGAGTTCAGGTTAAGTTAGGTTAGGTTAGGTTAGGTTAGGTTAGGTTAGGTTGAGTTAGGTTAGGTTAGGATTGGGTTAGGTTAGGTTAGGTTAGGTTAGGTTGGGTTAGGTTAGGTTAGGTTAGGTTAGGTTAGGTTAGGTTAGGTTAGGTTAGGTTGGGTTGATTAGGTTAGGTTAGGTTAGCTTCGGTTAGGTTAGGTTAGGTTAGGTTAGGTTAGGTTAGGTTAGGTTAGGTTAGGTTAGGTTAGGTTAGGTTAGGTTAGGTTAGGTTAGGTTAGGTGAGGTTAGGTTAGGTTAGGATTGGGAGTTAGGTTAGGTTAGGTTAGGTTAGGTTAGGTTAGGTTAGGTTAGGTTAGGTTAGGTTAGGTTAGGTTAGGTTAGATTAGGTTAGGTTAGGTTAGGTTAGGTTAGGTTAGGTTAGGTTAGGTTAGGTTAGGTTAGGTTAGGTTAGGTTGGGATTAGGTTAGGTTAGGATTAGGTTAGGTTAGGTTAGGTTAGGTTAGGTTAGAATTGAGTTAGGTTAGGTTAGGTTAGGTTAGGTTAGGTTAGGTTAGAGTTAAGTTAGGTTAGGTTAGGTTAGGTTAAATTAGGTTAGGATTAGGTTAGGTTAGGTTAGGTTAGGTTAGGTTAGGTTAGGTTAAGTTAGGTTAGGTTAGGTTAGAATTAGGTTAAGTTAAATTAGGTTAGGTTAAGTTAAGTTAAATTAGGAATTAGGTTAAATTAGGTTAGGTTAGGATTAGGAATTAGAATTAGGTTAAATTAGAATTAGAATTAAGGTTAGGTTAGGTTAGGTTAAATTAGAATTAGAATTAGGTTATGTTAGGTTAGGTTAGGTTAGGTTAGGTTAGGTTAGGTTAGGTTAGGTTAGGTTAGGTTAGGTTAGGTTGGGTTAGGTTAGGTTAGGTTGGGTTAGGTTAGGTTAGGTTAGGTTAGGTTAGGTTAGGTTAGGTTAGGTTAGGTTAGGTTAGGTTAGGTTAGGTTAGGTTAGGTTAGGTTAGGTTAGGTTAGGTTAGGTTAGGTTAGGTTAGGTTAGGTTAGGTTAGGTTAGGTTAGGATAGCTTAGGTTAGGTTAGATTGGGTTGGGTTAGGTTAGGTTAGGTTAGGTTAGGTTAGGTTAGGTTAGGTTAGGTTAGGTTAGGTTAGGTTAGGTTAGGTTAGGTTAGGTTAGGTTAGGATTAGGTTGAGTTAGGTTAGGATAGGTTAGGTTAGGTTAGGTTAGGTTAGGTTAGGTTAGGTTAGGTTAGGTTAGGTTAGGTTAGGTTAGGTTAGGATAGGTTAGGTTAGGTTAGGTTAGGTTAGGTTAGGTTAGGTTAGGTTAGGTTAGGTTAGGTTAGGTTAGGTTAGGTTAGGTTAGGTTAGGTTAGGTTAGGTTAGGTTAGGATAGGTTAGGTTAGGTTAGGTTAGTTTAGAATTAGGTTAAGTTAGAATTAGGTTAGGTTAGGTTAGGTTAGGTTAAGTTAGGTTAGGTTAGAATTAGGTTAAGTTAGGTTAAATTAGGTTAGGTTAGGTTAAATTAAATTAGAATTAGAATTAAATTAGGTTAGGTTAGGTTAGGTTAGGTTAGGTTAGGTTAGGTTAGGTTTGGTTCGGCTAGGTTAGGTTAGGTTAGGTTAGGTTAGGTTAGGTTTGGTTAGGTTAGGTTAGGTTAGGTTAGGTTAGGTTAGGTTAGGTTAGGTTAGGTTAGGTTAGGTTAGGTTAGGTTAGGTTAGGTTAGGTTAGGTTAGGTTAGGTTAGGTTAGGTTAGGTTAGGTTAGGTTAGGTTAGGTTAGGTTAGGTTAGGTTAGGTTAGGTTAGTTTAGGTTAGGTTAGGTTAGGTTAGGTTAGGTTAGGTTAGGTTAGGTTGGGTTAGGTTAGGTTAGGTTAGAGTTGGGTTAGGTTAGGTTAGGATTAGGTTAGGTTAGGTTAGGTTGAGTTAGGTTAGTTTAGGTTAGGTTAGGTTAGGTTAGGTTAGGTTAGGTTAGGTTAGGTTGGGATTAAGTTAGGTTAGGTTAGGTTAGGTTGGGTTAGGTTAGGTTAAATTAGGTTAGGTTAGGTTAGGTTAGGTTAGGTGGGATTAGGTTAGGTTAGGTTAGGTTAAATTAGGTTAGGTTAGGATTAGGTTAAGGTTAGGTTAGGTTAGGATTAGGTTAGGTTAGGTTAAGTTAAATTAGGTTAGAATTAGGATTAGGAATTAGGTTAGGATTAGAGATTAGAGTTAGGATTAAGTTAGAATTAGGAATTACAAGTTAAGTTAGAAGTTAAGTTAGAATTAAATTAAGTTAAATTAAATTAAGTTAAATTAGAATTAGAATTAAATTAGGTGGAATTAGGTTAAATTAGAATTAAATTAAGTTAAATTAAATTAGACAATTAGATTAGATTAAATTAGGTTAAGTTAGGTCAAATTAGAATTAAATTAGAATTAGGTTAGGTTAGGTTAGGTTAGGTTAGGTTAGGTTAGGTTAGGTTAGGTTAGGTTAGGTTAGGTTAGGTTAGGTTAGGTTAGGTTAGGTTAGGTTAGGTTAGGTTAGGTTAGGTTAGGTTAGGTTAGGTTAGGTTAGGTTAGGTTAGGTTAGGTTAGTTTAGGTTAGGTTAGGGTAGGTTAGGTTAGGTTAGGTTAGGTTAGGTTAGGTTAGGTTAGGTTAGGTTCGGGTAGGTTAGGTGATGGTCGGATAGGTTAGGTTAGGTTAGGTTAGGTTAGGTTAGGTTAGGTTAGGTTAGGTTAGGTTAGGTTAGGTTAGGTGAGGTTAGGTTAGGTTAGGTTAGGTTAGGTTAGGTTAGGTTAGGTTAGGTTAGGTTAGGTTAGGTTAGGTTAGGTTAGGTTAGGTTAGGTTAGGTTAGGTTAGGTTAGGTTAGGTTAGGTTAGGTTAGGTTAGGTTGAATTAGGTTAAGTTAGGTTAGGTTAGGATTAGGTTAGGTTAGGTTAGGTTAGGTTAAGTTAGGTTAGGTTAGATTAGGATTAGGTTAAGTTAGGTTAGGAATTAGGTTAAGTTAGAGATTAGAATTAGAATTAGAATTAGGTTAAATTAGGTTAGGTTAGAATTAAATTGGAATTAGAATTAAATTAGAATTAGGTTAGGTTAGGTTAGGTTAGGTTAGGATAGGTTAGGATAGGATAGGTTAGGTTAGGTTAGAATTAGGTTAGAATTAAATTAGGTTAGGTTAGAATTAGGTTAGGTTAGGTTAGGTTAGGTTAGGTTAGGTTAGGTTAGGTTAGGTTAGGTTAGGTTAGGTTAGGTTAGGTTAGGTTAGGTTAGAGTTCAGGTTAGGTTAGGTTAGGTTAGGTTAGGTTAGGTTAGGTTAGGTTAGGTTAGGTTAGGTTAGGTTAGGTTAGGTTAGGTTAGAGTAGGTTAGAGTAGGTTAGCTTAGGTTAGGTTAGGTTAGGTTAGGTTGGAGTTAGGTTAGGTTAGGTTGGGTTAGGTTAGGTTAGGTTAGGTTGGGATTGGGTTAGTTTAGGTTAGGTTAGGTTAGGTTAGGTTAGGTTAGGTTAGGTTAGGTTAGGTTAGGTTAGGTTTGGTTAGGTTAGGTTAGGTTAGGTTAGGTTAGGTTAGGTTAGGTTAGGTTAGGTTAGGTTAGGTTAGGTTAGGTTAGGTTAGGTTAGGTTAGGTTAGGTTAGGTTAGGTTAGGTTAGGTTGAGTTAGGTTAGGTTAGGATTAGGTTAGGTTAGGTTAGGTTAGGTTAGGTTAGGTTAGGTTAGGTTAGGTTAGGTTAGGTTAGGTTAGGTTAGGTTAGGTTAAGATAGGAATTAGGTTAGGTTAGGTTAGGTTAGGTTAGGTTAAATTGGGTTAGGTTAGGTTAGGTTAGGTTAGGTTAGGATTAGGTTAGGTTAGGTTAGATTAGGTTAGGTTAGGTTAAGTTAGGTTAGGTTAGGTTAGGTTAGGTTAGGTTAGGTTAAGTTAGGTTAAGTTAGATTAGAATTAGGTTAGGTTAGGTTAGGTTAGGTTAGGTTAGGTTAGGAATTGGGTTAGGTTAGGTTAGGTTAGGTTAGGTTAGGTTAGGTTAGGTTAGGTTAGGTTAGGATTAGGTTGGTTAGGTTAGGTTAGGTTAGGTTAGGTTTGGTTAGGTTAGGTTAGGTTAGGTTAGGTTAGGTTAGGTTAGGTTAGGTTAGGTTAGGTTAGGTTAGGTTAGGTTAGGTTAGGTTAGGTTAGGTTAGGTTAGGTTAGGTTAGGTTGGGATTAGGTTAGGTTAGGTTAGGTTAGGTTAGGTTAGGTTAGGTTAGGTTGGGTTAGGTTAGGTTGGGTTAGGTTAGGTTAGGTTAGGTTAGGTTAGGTTAGGTTAGGTTGGGTTAGGTTGGGTTAGGTTAGGTTAGGTTAGGTTAGGTTAGGTTAGGTTAGGTTAGGTTAGGATTAGGTTAGGTTAGGTTAGGTTAGGTTAGGTTAGGTTAGGTTAGGTTAGGTTGGGATTGGGTTAGGCTAGGTTAGGTTAGGTTAGGTTAGGTTAGGTTAGGTTAGCTTAGGTTAGGTTAGGTTAGGTTAGGTTAGGTTAGGTTAGGTTAGGTTAGGTTAGGTTAGGTTAGGTTAGGTTAGGTTAGGTTAGGTTAGGTTAGGTTAGATTAGAATTAGGTTAGGATTAGGTTAGGATTAGGTTAAGTTAGAATTAGATTAAGTTAGGTTAGGTTAGGTTAAATTAGGGTAGGATTAAATTAGGTTAATTAGGTTAAGTTAGAATTAGAATTAGAGATTAGAATTAGGTTAAGTTAGGTTAGAATTAGAATTAGGGGAATTAAATTAGGTTAGGTTAGGTTAGAATTAGAGATTAGGTTAGGTTAGGTTAGGTTAGGTTAGGTTAAATTAGGTTAGGTTAGGTTAGGTTAGGTTAGGTTAGGTTAGGTTAGGTTAGGTTAGGTTAGGTTAGGATTAGGTTAGGTTAGGTTAGGTTAGGTTAGGATTAGGTTAGGTTAGGTTAGGATTAGGTTAGGTTAGGTTAGGTTAGGTTAGGTTAGGTTAGGATAGCTTAGGTTAACTTAGGTTAGGTTAGGTTAGGTTAGAGTTAGGTTAGGTTAGGTTAGGTGGGATTGGGTTAGGTTAGGTTAGGTTAGGTTAGGTTAGGTTAGGATTAGGTTAGGTTAGGTTAGGTTGGGTTAGGTTAGGTTGGGTTAGGTTAGGATTAGGTTAGGTTAGGTTAGGTTGGGTTAGGATTGGGATTAGGTTAGGTTAGGTTAGGTTAGGTTAGGATTAGGTTAGGTTAGGTTAGGTTAGGTTAGGTTAGGTTAGAAGTTAGGTTAGGTTAGGATTAGGTTAGGTTAGGTTAGGTTAGGTTAGGTTAGGTTAGGTTAGGTTAGGTTAGGTTAGGTTAGGTTAGGTTAGGTTAGGTTAGGTTAAGTTAAGTTAGGATAGGTTAGGATTAGGTTAAGTTAGGATTAGGTTAGGTTAGGTTAGAATTAGGTTAGATTAGGAGGTTAAGTTAAATTAAATTAAATTAGAGTTAGGTTAAATTAAGTTAGGTTAGGTTAGGTTAGGTTAGGTTAGAATTAGGTTAGAATTAGGTTAGGGCCAAATTAGGTTAAGTTAGAATTAAATTAGGTTAGGTTAAATTAGGTTAGAATTAGAATTAAATTAGGTTAAATTAGGTTAGGTTAGAATTAGGTTAGGTTAGGTTAGAATTAGGTTAGGTTAGGTTAGGTTAGGTTAGGTTAGGTTAGGTTAGGTTAGGTTAGGTTAGGTTAGGTTAGGTTAGGTTAGGTTAGGATAAGTTACGTTAGGTTAGGTTAGGTTAGGTTAGGTTAGGTTAGGTTAGGTTAGGTTAGGATTGGGTTAGGTTAGGTTAGGGAATTAGGTTAGGTTAGGTTAGGTTAGGTTAGGTTAGGTTAGGTTAGGTTAGGTTAGGTTAGGTTGGGTTGGGTTAGGTTAGGTTGGGTTAGGTTAGGTTGGGTTAAATTGGGTTAGGTTAGGTTGGGATTGGGTTAAGTTAGGATGGAGTTAGGTTAGGTTAGGTTAGGTTAGGTTAGGTTAGGTTAGGTTAGGGTTAGGTTAGGTTAGGTTAGGTTAGGTTAGGTTAGGTTAGGTTAGGTTAGGTTAGGTTAGGTTAGGTTAGGTTAGGATTAGGTTAGGTTAGGTTAGGTTAGGTTAGGTTAGGTTAGGATTAGGTTAGGTTAGGTTAGGAATTAGGTTAGGTTAGGTTAGGTTAGGTTAGGTTAGGATTAGGTTAGGTTAGGTTAGGATTAGGATTAGGTTAGGATTAGGTTAGGTTAGGTTGAGTTAGAATTGAAGTTAGGTTAGGTTAGGTTAGGTTAGGTTAGGTTAGGTTAGGTTAGGTTAGGTTAGGTTAGGTTAAGTTAGGATTAGGTTAGGTTAGGAATTAGGTTAGATTAAATTAGGAGGATTAAGTTAAAGTTAGGAATTAAGTTAGGTTAGGTTAAATTAGGTTAGGAATTAAATTAGGTGGAATTAAATTAGGGTAGGAATTAGGTTAAGTTAAGTTAAATTAGGAATTAAGTTAAATTAGAATTAGAATTAAGTTAAATTAGGTTAGGTTAGGTTAGGTTAGAATTAGGTTAGGTTAGGTTAGGTTAGGTTAGGTTAGGTTAGGTTAGGTTGGGTTAGGTTAGGTTAGGTTAGGTTAGGTTGGATTAGGTTAGGTTAGGTTAGGTTAGGTTAGGTTAGGTTAGGTTAGGTTAGGTTAGAGTTAGGTTAGGTTAGGTTGGGATTGGGTTAGGTTGGGTTAAGGTTAGGTTGAGGTTAGGTTAGGTTAGGATTGGGTTAGGTTAGGTTAGAGTTAAGTTAGGTTAGGTTAGGTTAGGTTAGGTTAGGTTAGGTTAGGTTAGGTTAGGTTAGGTTAGGGTTAGGATTAGGTTAGGAATTAGGATTAGGTTGGGATTAGGAGTTAGGTTAGGTTGGGATTAGGTTAGGTTAGGTTAGGTTAGGTTAGGATTAGGTTAGGTTAGGTTAGGTTAGGTTAGGTTAGGATTAGGTTAGGTTAGGTTAGGTTAGGTTAGGTGGGTTGGAGATTAGGTTAGGTTAGGATTAGGTTGGGATTAGGTTAGGTTAGGTTGGAGTTGGGTTAGGTGATTAGGTTAGAGATTAGGATTAGGATTAGAGTTAGGATGGGAATTAGGTTAGGTTAGGTTGGGATTGGGTTAGGATTGAAGTTAGGATAGAGATTAGGTTAGGATTAGATTAGGTTAGTTAGATTAGGATTAACGATTAGGATTAGGTTAAATTAGGTTAAGTTAAGGTTGAGATTAGAGTTAGGGTAAATTAGGATGGGGTAAATTAGGTTAGAATTAGAATTAGAATGGGTTAGGATTTAAGTTAAAGTTGAGATTAGGTAAATTAGAATTAGAATTAGGACCAAGTTAGAATTAGAATTAGGAGTTAAATTAAGTTAGGTTAAGTTAGGTTGGAATTAGAATTAGGTTAGAATGGAATTAGGTTAGAATTAGGTTGGGATTAGAATTAGGTTAGGTTAGATTGGGTTAGGTTAGGTTAGAATTAGGTGGGTTAGGTCGGGTTAGGTTGGGATTAGGTCAAGGTTAGGTTAGGTTAGGTTCAGGTTAGGTTAGGTTGGTTGGATTAGGTTAGGTTAGGTTAGGTTAAGTTAGGTTAGGTTAGGTTAGAGTTAGGTTGAGTTAGGTTAGGTTGGGTTAGGTTAGGTTAGGTTAGGTTAGGTTAGAGTTAGGTTTTAGGTTGAGTTAGGTTAGGTTAGGTTAGGTTAGGTTAGGTTAGGATTGGAGGTTAGGTTGGGATTAGGTTAGAGTTAGGTTAGGTTAGGTTAGGTTGGAATTAGGATTGGAAGTTAGGTTAGGTTAGGTTAGGTTGAGGTTAGGATTAGGTTAGGATTAGGTTAGGTTGGGATTAGGTTAGGTTAGGTTAGGTTAGGTTAGGTTAGGTTAGGTTGGGATTGGGATTAGGATTAGGTTAGGTTAGGTTAGGTTAAATTGGGATTAGGTTAGGTTAGGTTAGGTTAGGTTAAGTTAGGTGGGATTAAGTTAAGTTAGGATTAGGTTAGGTTAGGTTAGGTTAAGTTAAGGATGAGGGTAAATTGATTAAGTTAGGTTAGGATGGGATGCGATTAGAATTAGGTTAGATTAAATTAAATTAGGTTAAGTTGGGATTAAGTTAGGTTAAGTTAAGTTAGGATTAGATGAGATTAGGATTAGAACAAGTTAGATTAGGTTAAGTTAAGTTGAGATTAAGTTAAGTTAGGATTAAATTAGAATTAAGTTAAGTTAGAGATTAGAAGTTAGAGATTAGGTGGGGTCGTTAAGTTAGAGATTGATTAGAGATTAAATTAGAATTAGTAAGTTAGAATTAGAATTAGAATTAAGTTAAATTAGAAGTTAGAATTAAGAATTAAATTCGTTAGAAATTAGAATTAGGAATTAGAATTAGAATTAGAATTAGAATTGAGATTA
>JAZDXF010000137.1:0-28090 GCA_038380155.1 Pseudococcus jackbeardsleyi
TTTAAATATTTAATAATTATTAATTAATATTTAATATTTGAATATTCAAAATTAATTTTAAGATTCAATATTTAAATATTTAAAAATTAATTTTCAATATTTAAATATTTAAAAATTAATTTTCAATATTTAAATATTTGAAAATTAATTTTTAATATTCAATATTCAATATTTAAATTTTTAAAATTTAATATTTAATATTCAATATTTAAATATTAATTAATTAATTATTAATATTTAATATTTGAAAATTTAAAAATTAATATTTAAAAATTAATATTTAATATTTAATATTTAAATATTTGACAATTAATTTTTAATATTCGAGATTTAAATATTTAATAATTAATATTTAATATTTAATATTTGAATATTTGAAAATTAGTTTTTAATATTTAATATTTGAATATTTAAAAATTAATTTTTAATATTTAATAACTAATTTTGAATATTTAATATTTAAATATTTGAAAATTAATTTTTAATATTTAATATTCAATATTTCAATATTTAATAATTAATATTTAATATTGAATATTTGAATATTTGAAAATTAATTTTTAATATTTAATATTCAATATTTAAATATTCAATAATTAATTTTTAATATTTAATATTTGAATATTTAAAAATTGATATTTGATATTCAATATTTAAATATTCAAAAATTAATTTTTTATATTTAATATTCAATATTTAAATATTTAATTTTTAATATTCAATATTTAAATATTAATTGATTAATTATCAATATTTAATATTTGAAAATTAAAAATTAATATTTAATATTTGGATACTTGAAAATTAATTTTTAATATTTAATATTCAATATTTAAATATTTAATAATTAATTTTTAATATTTAATATTTGAATATTTTAAACTTAATTTTTAATATTTAATATTTGAATATTTAAAAACTGATATTTGATATTCAATATTCAAATATTTAAAAATGAATTTTCAATATTTAAATATTTAAAAATTAATTTTGAATATTTAATTTTCAATATTTGAATATTTAATAATTAATATTTAATATTTAATATTTGAATATTTGAAAATTAATTTTTAATATTCAATATTCAACATTTAAATATTTAGTAATTAATTTTTAATATTTAATATTCGAATATTTAAAAATTAATTTTCAATATTTAAATATTTGAAAATTAATTTTTAATATTTAATATTCAATATTTAAATATTAATTAATTAATTATTAATATTTAATATTTGAAAATTTAAAAATTAATATTTAATATTTAATATTTAAATATTTAATAATTAATATTTAATATTTAATATTTGAATATTTGAAAATTAATTTTTAATATTTAATAACTAATTTTGAATATTTAATATTTAAATATTCGAAAATTGATTTTTAATATTTAATATTCGATATTTAAATATTTAATAATTAATTTTTAATATTCAATATTTCAATAATTAATAATTAATATTTAATATTTGAATATTTGAAAATTAATTTTTAATATTTAATATTCAACATTTAAATATTTAATAATTAATTTTTAATATTTAACATTTGAATATTTAAAAATTGATATTTGATATTCAATATTTAAATATTTAAAAATTAATTTCTAAAATTCAATATTCAAATATTCTAAAATTTATTTTCAATATTTAATATTTGGATATTCAAAAATTAATTTTTATATTTAATATTCAATATTTAAATATTTAATTTTTAATATTCAATATTTAAATATTAATTAATTAATTATCAATATTTAATATTTGAAAATTTAAAAATTAATATTTAATATTTAAATATTTGAAAATTAATCTTTAATATTCAATATTTAAATATTTAATAATTAGTTTTTAATATTTAATATTTTAATATTTAAAACTTAATTTTTAATATTTAATGTTTGAATATTTAAAAATTGATATGTATTTGATATTCAATATTCAAATATTTAAAAATGAATTTTCAATCTTTAAATATTTGAAAATTAATTTTTAATATTTAATATTCAATATTTAAATATTCAATTTTTAATATTTAATATTTGAATATTTGAAAATTAATTTTCAATATTTAATATTCAATATTTAAATATTTAATAATCAATTTTTAATATTTAATATTTGAATATTTAAAAATTGATATTTGATATTCAATATTTAAATATTTAAAAATTAATGTCTAATATTCAATATTCAAATATTCTAAAATTTATTTTCAATATTTAATATTTGGATATTCAAAAATTAATTTTTTATATTTAATATTCATTATTTAAATATTAATTAATTAATTATCAATATTTAATATTCGAAAATTTAAAAATTAATATTTAATTTTTAATATTTAATATTCAATATCTAAATATTTAATAACTAATTTTTAATATTTAATATTTGAATATTTAAAACTTAATTTTTAATATTTAATATTTGAATATTTAAAAATTGATATTTGATATTCAATATTCAAATATTTGAAAATTAATTTTCAATATTTAAATATTTGAAAATTAATTTTCAATATTTAAATATTTGAAAATTAATTTTTAATATTTAATATTCAATATTTAAATATTCAATTTTTAATATTTAATATTTAATATTTGAATATTTGAAAATTAATTTTTAATATTCAATATTCAATATTTAAATATTTAATAATTAATTTTTAATATTTAATATTTAAATATTTGAAAATTGATTTTTAATATTTAATATTTAATATTTAAATATTTGAAAATTAATTTTTAATATTCAATATTTAAATATTTAATAATTAATATTTAATTTTCAATATTTAAATATTTAAAATTAATTTTCAATATTTAAATATTTGAAAATTAATTTTTAATATTTAATATTCAATATTTAAATATTTAATTTTTAATATTTAATATTTAATATTCAATATTCAAATATTAATTAATTAATTATTATCAATATTTAATATTTGAAAATTTAAAAATTAATATTTAATATTTAATATTTAAATATTTGAAATTAATTGTTAATATTTGAATATTTAAAATCTAATATTTAATATTTAAATATTTGAAAATTAATTTTAATATTCAATATTTAAATATTTAATAATTAATATTTGAACATTTGAAAATTAATTTTTAATATTTAATATTTGAATATTTAAAAATTAATTTTCAAGTTTTAATATTTAATATTTGAATATTTAAAAATTAATTTTCAATTTCTAAAATTAAATATTCAAGTATTGAAAAATTTATTTTTAATATTTAATATTTAAATATTCGAAAATTGATTTTTAATATTCAATATTTAATTATTTAATATTCAATATTTAAATATTTAATAATTAATATTTGATGTTTAATATTTGGATATTTGGAAATTAATTTTTAATATTTAATATTCAATATTTAAATATTTAATAATTAATTTTTAATATTTAATATTTGAATATTTAAAACTTAATTTTTAATATGTAATATTTGAATATTTAAAAATTGATATTTGATATTCAATATTCAAATATTTAAACATGAATGTTCAATATTTAAATATTTGAAAATTAATTTTGAATATTTAATATTCAATATTTGAATATTTAATAATTAATATTTAATATTTGAATATTTGAAAATTAATTTTTAATATTCAATATTCAATATTTAAATATTTAATAATTAATTTTTAATATTTGAATATTTGAAAATTAATTTTAATATTCAATATTCAATATTTAAATATTAAAAAAATAATTTTCAATATTTAAATATATAAAAAATAATTTTCAATATTTAAATATTTTAAAATTAATTTTTAATATTTAATATTCAATATTCAATATTTAAATTTTTAATATTTAATATTTGAATATTTAAAAATTAATTTTTAATATTTAGTAATTAATTTTGAATATTTAATATCTAAATATTTGAAAATTGATTTTTAATATTTAATATTCAATATTTAAATATTTAATAATTAATTTTTAATATTCAATATTCAATATTTCAATATTTAATAATTAATATTTAATATTTAATATTTGAATATTTGAAAATTAATTTTTAATATTTAATATTCAATATTTAAATATTTAATAATTAGTTTTTAATATTTAATATTTTAATATTTAAAAATTGTTATTTGATATTCAATATTTAAATATTTGAAAATTAATTTCTAAAATTCAATATTCAAATATTCTAAAATTTATTTTCAATATTTAATATTTGGATATTCAAAAATTAATTTTTATATTTAATGTTCAATATTTAAATATTTAATTTTTAATATTCAATATTTAATATTCAATATTTAAATATTAATTAATTAATTAATTATCAATATTTATTATTTGAAAATTTAAAAATTAATATTTAATATTTAAATATTTGAAAATTAATTTTTAATATTAAATATTTAAATATTGAATATTAAAAATTAAATATTTAAATATTTAATAATTAATATTTAATATTTAATATTTAATATTTGGATATTTGAAAATTAATTTTTAATATTTAATATTCAATATTTAAATATTCAATTTTTAATATTTAATATTTAATATTTGAATATTTGAAAATTAATTTTTAATATTCAATATTCAATATTTAATATTTAAATATTTAGTAAATAATTTTTAATATTTAATATTAAAATATTTGAAAATTGATTTTTAATATTTAATATTCAATATTTAAATATTTAATAATTATTAATTAATATTTAATATTTGAATATTTAAAAATTAATTTTTAAGATTCAATATTTAAATATTTAAAAATTAATTTTCAATATTTAAATATTTGAAAATTAATTTTTAATATTAAATATTTGAAAAATTATTTTCAATATTCAATATTCAATATTTAAATATTTAATTTTTAATATTTAATATTTAATATTTAAATATTAATTAATTAATTATTAATATTTAATATTTGAAAATTTAAAAATTGATATTTAATATTTAATATTTAAATATTTGAAAATGTATTTTTAATATTCAATATTTAAATATTTAATAATTAATATTTAATATTTAATATTTGAATATTTGAAAATTAATTTTTGATATTTAATATTTGAATATTTAAAAATTAATTTTTAATATTTAATAACTAATTTTGAATATTTAATATTTAAATATTTGAAAATTAATTTTAATATTTAATATTCAATATTTCAATATTTAATAATTAATATTTAATATTGAATATTTGAATATTTGAAAATTAATTTTTAATATTTAATATTCAATATTTAAATATTCAATAATTAATTTTTAATATTTAATATTTGAATATTTAAAAATTGATATTTGATATTCAATATTCAAATATTTGAAAATTAATTTTCAATATTTAAATATTTGAAAATTAATTTTTCATATTTAATATTCAATATTTAAATATTCAATTTTTAATATTTAATATTTGAATATTTAATATTCAATATTCAAATATTAATTAATTAATTAATTATTAATATTTAATATTTGAAAATTTAAAAATTAATATTTAATATTTATTATTCAAATATTTGAAAATTAATTGTTAATATTTGAATATTTAAAATCTAATATTTAATATTTAAATATTTTAAAATTAATTTTTAATATTCAATATTTAAATATTTAATAATTAATATTTAATATTTAATATTTGGATATTTGAAAATTAATTTTTAATATTTAATATTCAATATTTAAATATTTAATAATTAATTTTTAATATTTAATATTTGAATATTTAAAACTTAATTTTTAATATTTAATGTTTGAATATTTAAAAATTGATATGTATTTGATATTCAATATTCAAATATTTAAAAATGAATTTTCAATCTTCAAATATTTGAAAATTAATTTTTAATATTTAATATTCAATATTTAAATATTTAATAATTAATTTTTAATATTTAATATTTGAATATTTAAAAATTGATATTTGATATTCAATATTTAAATATTTAAAAATTAATGTCTAATATTCAATATTCAAATATTCTAAAATTTATTTTCAATATTTAATATTTGGATATTCAAAAATTAATTTTTTATATTCAATATTCAATATTTAAATATTAATTAATTAATTATCAATATTTAATATTCGAAAATTTAAAAATTAATATTTAAATTTTTAATATTTAATATTCAATATTTAAATATTTAATAACTAATTTTTAATATTTAATATTTAATGTTTAAATATTTGAAAATTAATTTTTAATATTCAATATTTAAATATTTAATAATTAATATTTAATATTTAATATTTGAATATTTGAAAATTAGTTTTTAATATTTAATATTTGAATATTTAAAAATTAATTTTTAATATTTAATAACTAATTTTGAATATTTAATATTTAAATATTTGAAAATTAATTTTTAATATTTAATAATCAATATTTCAATATTTAATAATTAATATTTAATATTGAATATTTGAAAATTAATTTTTAATATTTAATATTCAATATTTAAATATTCAATAATTAATTTTTAATATTTAATATTTGAATATTTAAAAATTGATATTTGATATTCAATATTTAAATATTCAAAAATTAATTTTTTATATTTAATATTCAATATTTAAATATTTAATTTTTAATATTCAATATTTAATATTCAATATTTAAATATTAATTGATTAATTATCAATATTTAATATTTGAAAATTAAAAATTAATATTTAATATTTGGATACTTGAAAATTAATTTTTAATATTTAATATTCAATATTTAAATATTTAATAATTAATTTTTAATATTTAATATTTGAATATTTTAAACTTAATTTTTAATATTTAATATTTGAATATTTAAAAACTGATATTTGATATTCAATATTCAAATATTTAAAAATGAATTTTCAATATTTAAATATTTAAAAATTAATTTTGAATATTTAATTTTCAATATTTGAATATTTAATAATTAATATTTAATATTTAATATTTGAATATTTGAAAATTAATTTTTAATATTCAATATTCAATATTTAAATATTTAGTAATTAATTTTTAATATTTAATATTCGAATATTTAAAAATTAATTTTCAATATTTAAATATTTGAAAATTAATTTTTAATATTTAATATTCAATATTTAAATATTAATTAATTAATTATTAATATTTAATATTTGAAAATTTAAAAATTAATATTTAATATTTAATATTTAAATATTTAATAATTAATATTTAATATTTAATATTTAATATTTGAATATTTGAAAATTAATTTTTAATATTTAATAACTAATTTTGAATATTTAATATTTAAATATTCGAAAATTGATTTTTAATATTTAATATTCGATATTTAAATATTTAATAATTAATTTTTAATATTCAATATTTCAATAATTAATAATTAATATTTAATATTTAAAATTTGAATATTTAATAATTAATTTTTAATATTTAACATTTGAATATTTAAAAATTGATATTTGATATTCAATATTTAAATATTTAAAAATTAATTTCTAAAATTCAATATTCAAATATTCTAAAATTTATTTTCAATATTTAATATTTGGATATTCAAAAATTAATTTTTTATATTTAATATTCAATATTTAAATATTTAATTTTTAATATTCAATATTTAAGTATTAATTAATTAATTACCAATATTTAATATTTGAAAATTTAAAAATTAATATTTAATATTTAAATATTTGAAAATTAATATTTAATATTCAATATTTAAATATTTAATAATTAGTTTTTAATATTTAATATTTTAATATTTAAAACTTAATTTTTAATATTTAATGTTTGAATATTTAAAAATTGATATGTATTTGATATTCAATATTCAAATATTTAAAAATGAATTTTCAATCTTTAAATATTTGAAAATTAATTTTTAATATTTAATATTCAATATTTAAATATTCAATTTTTAATATTTAATATTTGAATATTTGAAAATTAATTTTCAATATTTAATATTCAATATTTAAATATTTAATAATCAATTTTTAATATTTAATATTTGAATATTTAAAAATTGATATTTGATATTCAATATTTAAATATTTAAAAATTAATGTCTAATATTCAATATTCAAATATTCTAAAATTTATTTTAAATATTTAATATTTGGATATTCAAAAATTAATTTTTTATATTTAATATTCAATATTTAAATATTAATTAATTAATTATCAATATTTAATATTCGAAAATTTAAAAATTAATATTTAATTTTTAATATTTAATATTCAATATCTAAATATTTAATAACTAATTTTTAATATTTAATATTTGAATATTTAAAACTTAATTTTAATATTTAATATTTGAATATTTAAAAATTGATATTTGATATTCAATATTCAAATATTTGAAAATTAATTTTCAATATTTAAATATTTGAAAATTAATTTTTAATATTTAATATTCAATATTTAAATATTCAATTTTTAATATTTAATATTTAATATTTGAATATTTGAAAATTAATTTTTAATATTCAATATTCAATATTTAAATATTTAATAATTAATTTTTAATATTTAATATTTAAATATTTGAAAATTGATTTTCAATATTTAATATTTGAATATTTGAAAATTAATTTTTAATATTCAATATTTGAATATTTAAAAATTAATTTTCAATATTTAAATATTTAAAAATTAATTTTCAATATTTAAATATTTGAAAATTAATTTTTAATATTTAATATTCAATATTTAAATATTTAATTTTTAATATTTAATATTTAATATTCAATATTCAAATATTAATTAATTAATTATTATCAATATTTAATATTTGAAAATTTAAAAATTAATATTTAATATTTATTATTCAAATATTTGAAAACTAATTGTTAATATTTGAATATTTAAAATCTAATATTTAATATTTAAATATTTGAAAATTAATTTTTAATATTCAATATTTAAATATTTAATAATTAATATTTGAACATTTGAAAATTAATTTTTAATATTTAATATTTAAAAATTAATTTTCAAGTTTTAATATTTAATATTTGAATATTTAAAAATTAATTTTCAATTTCTAAAATTAAATATTCAAGTATTGAAAAATTTATTTTTAATATTTAATATTTAAATATTCGAAAATTGATTTTTAATATTCAATATTTAAATATTTAATATTCAATATTTAAATATTTAATAATTAATATTTGATGTTTAATATTTGGATATTTGAAAATTAATTTTTAATATTTAATATTCAATATTTAAATATTTAATAATTAATTTTTAATATTTAATATTTGAATATTTAAAACTTAATTTTTAATATGTAATATTTGAATATTTAAAAATTGATATTTGATATTCAATATTCAAATATTTAAAAATGAATTTTCAATATTTAAATATGTGAAAATTTATTTTGAATATTTAATATTGTATATTTGATTATTTATTAATTAATATTTACTATTTGAATTGTTGCAAATTAATTTTTAATATTCAATATTCAATATTTAAATATTTAATAATTAATTTTTAATATTTGAATATTTGAAAATTAATTTTTAATATTCAATATTCAATATTTAAATATTTAAAAATTAATTTTCAATATTTAAATATTTAAAAATTAATTTTCAATATTTAAATATTTGAAAATTAATTTTTAATATTTAATATTCAATATTCAATATTTAAATTTTTAATATTTAATATTTGAATATTTAAAAATTAATTTTTAATATTTAGTAATTAATTTTGAATATTTAATATCTCAATATTTGAAAATTGATTTTTATTATTTATTATTCAATATTTCAATATTTGTGAATTATTTTTTAATATTGAATAGTGAATATTTCAATATTTAATAATTAATATTTAATATTTAATATTTGAATATTTGAAAATTAATTTTTAATATTTAATATTCAATATTTAAATATTTAATAATTAGTTTTTAATATTTAATATTTTAATATTTAAAAATTGTTATTTGATATTCAATATTTAAATATTTGAAAATTAATTTCTAAAATTCAATATTCAAATATTCTAAAATTTATTTTCAATATTTAATATTTGGATATTCAAAAATTAATTTTTTATATTTAATGTTCAATATTTAAATATTTAATTTTTAATATTCAATATTTAATATTCAATATTTAAATATTAATTAATTAATTAATTATCAATATTTATTATTTGAAAATTTAAAAATTAATATTTAATATTTAAATATTTGAAAATTAATTTTTAATATTCAATATTTAAATATTTAATTTTTAATATTCAATATTTAAATATTTAATAATTAATATTTAATATTTAATATTTAATATTTGGATATTTGAAAATTAATTTTTAATATTTAATATTCAATATTTAAATATTCAATTTTTAATATTTAATATTTAATATTTGAATATTTGAAAATTAATTTTTAATATTCAATATTCAATATTTAAATATTTAGTAAATAATTTTTAATATTTAATATTAAAATATTTGAAAATTGATTTTTAATATTTAATATTCAATATTTAAATATTTAATAATTATTAATTAATATTTAATATTTGAATATTTAAAAATTAATTTTTAAGATTCAATATTTAAATATTTAAAAATTAATTTTCAATATTTAAATATTTAAAAATTAATTTTCAATATTTAAATATTTGAAAATTAATTTTTAATATTTAATATTCAATATTTAAATTTTTAATATTTAATATTTAATATTCAATATTTAAATATTAATTAATTAATTATTAATATTTAATATTTGAAAATTTAAAAATTGATATTTAATATTTAATATTTAAATATTTGAAAATGAATTTTTAATATTCAATATTTAAATATTTAATAATTAATATTTAATATTTAATATTTGAATATTTGAAAATTAATTTTTGATATTTAATATTTGAATATTTAAAAATTAATTTTTAATATTTAATAACTAATTTTGAATATTTAATATTTAAATATTTGAAAATTAATTTTTAATATTTAATATTCAATATTTCAATATTTAATAATTAATATTTAATATTGAATAGTTGAATATTTGAAAATTAATTTTTACTATTTAATATTCAATATTTAAATATTCAATAATTAATGTTTAATTTTTAGTATTTGAATATTTAAAAATTGATATTTGATATTCAATATTCAAATATTTGAAAATTAATTTTCAATATTTAAATATTTGAAAATTAATTTTTAATATTTAATATTCAATATTTAAATATTCAATTTTTAATATTTAATATTTGAATATTTAATATTCAATATTCAAATATTAATTAATTAATTATTATCAATATTTAATATTTGAAAATTTAAAAATTAATATTTAATATTTAATATTAAAATATTTGAAAATTAAGTGTTAATATTTGAATATTTAAAATCTAATATTTAATATTTAAATATTTGAAAATTAATTTTTAATATTCAATATTTAAATATTTAATAATTAATATTTAATATTTAATATTTGGATATTTGAAAATTAATTTTTAATATTTAATATTCAATATTTAAATATTTAATAATTAATTTTTAATATTTAATATTTGAATATTTAAAACTTAATTTTTAATATTTAATGTTTGAATATTTAAAAATTGATATGTATTTGATATTCAATATTCAAATATTTAAAAATGAATTTTCAATCTTCAAATATTTGAAAATTAATTTTTAATATTTAATATTCAATATTTAAATATTTAATAATTAATTTTTAATATTTAATATTTGAATATTTAAAAATTGATATTTGATATTCAATATTTAAATATTTAAAAATTAATGTCTAATATTCAATATTCAAATATTCTAAAATTTATTTTCAATATTTAATATTTGGATATTCAAAAATTAATTTTTATATTCAATATTCAATATTTAAATATTAATTAATTAATTATCAATATTTAATATTCGAAAATTTAAAAATTAATATTTAAATTTTTAATATTTAATATTCAATATTTAAATATTTAATAACTAATTTTTAATATTTAATATTTGAATATTTAAAACTTATTCTTTAATATTTAATATTTAAATATTTAAAAATTGATATTTGATATTCACTATTCAAATATTTGAAAATTAATTTTCAATATTTAAATATTTGAAAATTAATATTTAATATTTAATATTCAATATTTAAATATTTAATAATTAATATTTGATATTTAATATTTAAATATTTGAAAATTAATTTTTAATATTCAATATTCAATATTTAAATATTTAATAATTAATTTTTAATATTTAATATTTAAATATTTGAAAATTGATTTTTAATATTTAATATTTAATATTTAAATATTTGAAAATTAATTTTTAAGATTCAATATTTAAATATTTAAAAATTAATTTTCAATATTTAAATATTTAAAAATTAATTTTCAATATTTAAATATTTGAAAATTAATTTTTAATATTTAATATTCAATATTTAAATATTTAATTTTTAATATTTAATATTTAATATTCAATATTCAAATATTAATTAATTAATTATTATCAATATTTAATATTTGAAAATTTAAAAATTAATATTTAATATTTAATATTTAAATATTTGAAATTAATTGTTAATATTTGAATATTTAAAATCTAATATTTAATATTTAAATATTTGAAAATTAATTTTTAATATTCAATATTTAAATATTTAATAATTAATATTTGAACATTTGAAAATTAATTTTTAATATTTAATATTTGAATATTTAAAAATTAATTTTTAAGTTTTAATATTTAATATTTGAATATTAAAAAATTAATTTTCAATTTCTAAAATTAAATATTCAAATATTGAAAAATTTATTTTTAATATTTAATATTTAAATATTCGAAAATTGATTTTTAATATTCAATATTTAAATATTTAATATTCAATATTTAAATATTTAATAATTAATATTTGATGTTTAATATTTGGATATTTGAAAATTAATTTTTAATATTTAATATTCAATATTTAAATATTTAATAATTAATTTTTAATATTTAATATTTGAATATTTAAAACTTAATTTTTAATATGTAATATTTGAATATTTAAAAATTGATATTTGATATTCAATATTCAAATATTTAAAAATGAATTTTCAATATTTAAATATTTGAAAATTAATTTTGAATATTTAATATTCAATATTTGAATATTTAATAATTAATATTTAATATTTGAATATTTGAAAATTAATTTTTAATATTCAATATTCAATATTTAAATATTTAATAATTAATTTTTAATATTTGAATATTTGAAAATTAATTTTTAATATTCAATATTCAATATTTAAATATTTAAAAATTAATTTTCAATATTTAAATATTTAAAAATTAATTTTCAATATTTAAATATTTGAAAATTAATTTTTAATATTTAATATTCAATATTCAATATTTAAATTTTTAATATTTAATATTTGAATATTTAAAAATTAATTTTTAATATTTAGTAATTAATTTTGAATATTTAATATCTAAATATTTGAAAATTGATTTTTAATATTTAATATTCAATATTTAAATATTTAATAATTAATTTTTAATATTCAATATTCAATATTTCAATATTTAATAATTAATATTTAATATTTAATATTTGAATATTTGAAAATTAATTTTTAATATTTAATATTCAATATTTAAATATTTAATAATTAGTTTTTAATATTTAATATTTTAATATTTAAAAATTGTTATTTGATATTCAATATTTAAATATTTGAAAATTAATTTCTAAAATTCAATATTCAAATATTCTAAAATTTATTTTCAATATTTAATATTTGGATATTCAAAAATTAATTTTTTATATTTAATGTTCAATATTTAAATATTTAATTTTTAATATTCAATATTTAATATTCAATATTTAAATATTAATTAATTAATTAATTATCAATATTTAATATTTGAAAATTTAAAAATTAATATTTAATATTTAAATATTTGAAAATTAATTTTTAATATTCAATATTTAAATATTTAATTTTTAATATTCAATATTTAAATATTTAATAATTAATATTTAATATTTAATATTTAATATTTTGATATTTGAAAATTAATTTTTAATATTTAATATTCAATATTTAAATATTCAATTTTTAATATTTAATATTTAATATTTGAATATTTGAAAATTAATTTTTAATATTCAATATTCAATATTTAAATATTTAGTAATTAATTTTTAATATTTAATATTAAAATATTTGAAAATTGATTTTTAATATTTAATATTCAATATTTAAATATTTAATAATTATTAATTAATATTTAATATTTGAATATTTAAAAATTAATTTTTAAGATTCAATATTTAAATATTTAAAAATTAATTTTCAATATTTAAATATTTAAAAATTAATTTTCAATATTTAAATATTTGAAAATTAATTTTTAATATTTAATATTCAATATTTAAATATTTAATATTTAATATTTAATATTTAATATTTAAATATTAATTAATTAATTATTAATATTTAATATTTGAAAATTTAAAAATTGATATTTAATATTTAATATTTCAATATTTGAAAATGAATTTTTAATATTCAATATTTAAATATTTAATAATTAATATTTAATATTTAATATTTGAATATTTGAAAATTAATTTTTGATATTTAATATTTGAATATTTAAAAATTAATTTTTAATATTTAATAACTAATTTTGAATATTTAATATTTAAATATTTGAAAATTAATTTTTAATATTTAATATTCAATATTTCAATATTTAATAATTAATATTTAATATTGAATATTTGAATATTTGAAAATTAATTTTTAATATTTAATATTCAATATTTAAATATTCAATAATTAATTTTTAATATTTAATATTTGAATATTTAAAAATTGATATTTGATATTCAATATTCAAATATTTGAAAATTAATTTTCAATATTTAAATATTTGAAAATTAATTTTTAATATTTAATATTCAATATTTAAATATTCAATTTTTAATATTTAATATTTGAATATTTAATATTCAATATTCAAATATTAATTAATTAATTATTATCAATATTTAATATTTGAAAATTTAAAAATTAATATTTAATATTTAATATTTAAATATTTGAAATTAATTGTTAATATTTGAATATTTAAAATCTAATATTTAATATTTAAATATTTGAAAATTAATTTTTAATATTCAATATTTAAATATTTAATAATTAATATTTAATATTTAATATTTGGATATTTGAAAATTAATTTTTAATATTTAATATTCAATATTTAAATATTTAATAATTAATTTTTAATATTTAATATTTGAATATTTAAAACTTAATTTTTAATATTTAATGTTTGAATATTTAAAAATTGATATGTATTTGATATTCAATATTCAAATATTTAAAAATGAATTTTCAATCTTCAAATATTTGAAAATTAATTTTTAATATTTAATATTCAATATTTAAATATTTAATAATTAATTTTTAATATTTAATATTTGAATATTTAAAAATTGATATTTGATATTCAATATTTAAATATTTAAAAATTAATGTCTAATATTCAATATTCAAATATTCTAAAATTTATTTTCAATATTTAATATTTGGATATTCAAAAATTAATTTTTATATTCAATATTCAATATTTAAATATTAATTAATTAATTATCAATATTTAATATTCGAAAATTTAAAAATTAATATTTAAATTTTTAATATTTAATATTCAATATTTAAATATTTAATAACTAATTTTTAATATTTAATATTTAATGTTTAAATATTTGAAAATTAATTTTTAATATTCAATATTTAAATATTTAATAATTAATATTTAATATTTAATATTTGAATATTTGAAAATTAGTTTTTAATATTTAATATTTGAATATTTAAAAATTAATTTTTAATATTTAATAACTAATTTTGAATATTTAATATTTAAATATTTGAAAATTAATTTTTAATATTTAATAATCAATATTTCAATATTTAATAATTAATATTTAATATTGAATATTTGAAAATTAATTTTTAATATTTAATATTCAATATTTAAATATTCAATAATTAATTTTTAATATTTAATATTTGAATATTTAAAAATTGATATTTGATATTCAATATTTAAATATTCAAAAATTAATTTTTTATATTTAATATTCAATATTTAAATATTTAATTTTTAATATTCAATATTTAATATTCAATATTTAAATATTAATTGATTAATTATCAATATTTAATATTTGAAAATTAAAAATTAATATTTAATATTTGGATACTTGAAAATTAATTTTTAATATTTAATATTCAATATTTAAATATTTAATAATTAATTTTTAATATTTAATATTTGAATATTTTAAACTTAATTTTTAATATTTAATATTTGAATATTTAAAAACTGATATTTGATATTCAATATTCAAATATTTAAAAATGAATTTTCAATATTTAAATATTTCAAAATTAATTTTGAATATTTCATTTTCAATCTTTGAATATTTAATAATTAATATTTAATATTTAATCTTTGAATATTTGACACTTAATGTTTCATATTCCATATTCAATATTTAAATATTTAGTAATTAATTTTTAATATTTAATATTGGAATATTTAAAAATTAATTTTCAATATTTAAATATTTAACAATTAATTTTAAATATATAATCTTCAATATTTAAATATTAATTAATTAATTATTAATATTTAATATTTGAAAATTTAAAAATTAATATTTAATATTGAATATTTAAATATTTAATAATTAATATTTAATATTTAATATTTGAATATTTGAAAATTAATTTTTAATATTTAATAACTAATTTTGAATATTTAATATTTAAATATTCGAAAATTGATTTTTAATCTTTAATATTCGATATTTAAATATTTAATAATTAATTTTTAATATTCAATATTTCAATAATTAATAATTAATATTTAATATTTAAAATTTGAATATTTAATAATTAATTTTTAATATTTAACATTTGAATATTTAAAAATTGATATTTGATATTCAATATTTAAATATTTAAAAATAAAGTTCTAAAATTAAATATTCAAATATTCTAAAATTTATTTTCAATATTTAATATTTGGATATTCAAAAATTAATTTTTTATATTTAATATTCAATATTTAAATATTTAATTTTTAATATTCAATATTTAAATATTAATTAATTAATTATCAATATTTAATATTTGAAAATTTAAAAATTAATATTTAATATTTAAATATTTGAAAATTAATATTTAATATTCAATATTTAAATATTTAATAATTAGTTTTTAATATTTAATATTTTAATATTTAAAACTTAATTTTTAATATTTAATGTTTGAATATTTAAAAATTGATATGTATTTGATATTCAATATTCAAATATTTAAAAATGAATTTTCAATCTTTAAATATTTGAAAATTAATTTTTAATATTTAATATTCAATATTTAAATATTCAATTTTTAATATTTAATATTTGAATATTTGAAAATTAATTTTCAATATTTAATATTCAATATTTAAATATTTAATAATCAATTTTTAATATTTAATATTTGAATATTTAAAAATTGATATTTGATATTCAATATTTAAATATTTAAAAATTAATGTCTAATATTCAATATTCAAATATTCTAAAATTTATTTTCAATATTTAATATTTGGATATTCAAAAATTAATTTTTTATATTTAATATTCATTATTTAAATATTAATTAATTAATTATCAATATTTAATATTCGAAAATTTAAAAATTAATATTTAATTTTTAATATTTAATATTCAATATTTAAATATTTAATAACTAATTTTTAATATTTAATATTTGAATATTTAAAACTTAATTTTTAATATTTAATATTTGAATATTTAAAAATTGATATTTGATATTCAATATTCAAATATTTGAAAATTAATTTTCAATATTTAAATATTTGAAAATTAATTTTTAATATTTAATATTCAATATTTAAATATTCAATTTTTAATATTTAATATTTAATATTTGAATATTTGAAAATTAATTTTTAATATTCAATATTCAATATTTAAATATTTAATAATTAATTTTTAATATTTAATATTTAAATATTTGAAAATTGATTTTTAATATTCAATATTCAATATTTAAATATTTAATAATTAATTTTTAATATTCAATATTTAAATATTTAATAATTAATATTTAATTTTCAATATTTAAATATTTAAAAATTAATTTTCAAATATTTAAATATTGAAAATTAATTTTTAATATTTAATATTCAATATTTAAATATTTAATCTTTAATATTTAATATTTAATATTTAATATTCAATATTCAAATATTAATTAATTAATTATTAATATTTAATATTTGAAAATTTAAAAATTAATATTTAATATTTATTATTCAAATATTTGAAAACTAATTGTTAATATTTGAATATTTAAAATCTAATATTTAATATTTAAATATTTGAAAATTAATTTTAATATTCAATATTTAAATATTTAATAATTAATATTTGAACATTTGAAAATTAATTTTTAATATTTAATATTTGAATATTTAAAAATTAATTTTTAAGTTTTAATATTTAATATTTGAATATTAAAAAATTAATTTTCAATTTCTAAAATTAAATATTCAAATATTGAAAAATTTATTTTTAATATTTAATATTTAAATATTCGAAAATTGATTTTTAATATTCAATATTTAAATATTTAATATTCAATATTTAATTATTTAATAATTATTTTTTGATGTTTAATATTTGGATATTTGAAAATTAATTTTTAATATTTAATATTCAATATTTAAATATTTAATAATTAATTTTTAATATTTAATATTTGAATATTTAAAACTTAATTTTTAATATGTAATATTTGAATATTTAAAAATTGATATTTGATATTCAATATTCAAATATTTAAAAATGAATTTTCAATATTTAAATATTTGAAAATTAATTTTGAATATTTAATATTCAATATTTGAATATTTAATAATTAATATTTAATATTTGAATATTTGAAAATTAATTTTTAATATTCAATATTCAATATTTAAATATTTAATAATTAATTTTTAATATTTAAATATTCGAAAATTGATTTTTAATATTTAATATTCGATATTTAAATATTTAATAATTAATTTTTAATATTCAATATTTCAATAATTAATAATTAATATTTAATATTTAATATTTGAATATTTGAAAATTAATTTTTAATATTTAATATACAATATTTAAATATTTAATAATTAATTTTTAATATTTAATATTTGAATATTTAAAAATTGATATTTGATATTCAATATTTAAATATTTAAAAATTAATTTCTAAAATTCAATATTCAAATATTCTAAAATTTATTTTCAATATTTAATATTTGAATATTCAAAAATTAATTTTTTATATTTAATATTCAATATTTAAATATTTAATTTTTAATATTCAATATTTAAATATTAATTAATTAATTATTTAATATTTGAATATTTAACAATTAATATCTAATATTTAAATATTTGACAATTAATTTTTAATATTCAATATTTAAATATTTAATAATTAATATTTAATATTTAATATTTGGATATTTGAAAATTAATTTTTAATATTTAATATTCAATATTTAAATATTTAATAATTAATTTTTAATATTTAATATTTGAATATTTAAAACTTAATTTTTAATATTTAATGTTTGAATATTTAAAAATTGATATGTATTTGATATTCAATATTCAAATATTTAAAAATGAATTTTCAATCTTTAATTATTTGAAAATTAATTTTTAATATTTAATATTCAATATTTAAATATTCAATTTTTAATATTTAATATTTGAATATTTGAAAATTAATTTTTAATATTTAATATTCAACATTTAAATATTTAATAATTAATTTTTAATATTTAACATTTGAATATTTAAAAATTGATATTTGATATTCAATATTTAAAAATTAATTTCTAAAATTCAATATTCAAATATTCTAAAATTTATTTTCAATATTTAATATTTGGATATTCAAAAATTAATTTTTAATATTTAATATTCAATATTTAAATATTTAATAACTAATTTTTAATATTTAATATTTGAATATTTAAAACTTAATTTTTAATATTTAATATTTGAATATTTAAAAATTGATATTTGATATTCAATATTCAAATATTTGAAAATTAATTTTCAATATTTAAATATTTGAAAATTAATTTTTAATATTTAATATTCAATATTTAAATATTCAATTTTTAATATTTAATATTTAATATTTGAATATTTGAAAATTAATTTTTAATATTCAATATTCAATATTTAAATATTTAATAATTAATTTTTAATATTTAATATTTAAATATTTGAAAATTGATTTTTAATATTTAATATTTTAATATTTAAATATTTGAAAATTAATTTTCAATATTTAAATATTTGAAAATTAATTTTTAATATTTAATATTCAATATTCAATATTTAAATATTTAGTAATTAATTTTTAATATTCAATATTTTAATATTCAATAATTAATTTTGAATATTCAATATTTAAATATTTAAAAATTAATTTTCAATATTTAAATATTTGAAAATTAATTTTTAATATTTAATATTCAATATTTAAATATTTAATTTTTAATATTTAATATTTAATATTCAATATTCAAATATTAATTATTTAATTATTATTATTTATTATTTGAAAATTTAAAAATTAATATTTAATATTTATTATTCAAATATTTGAAAATTAATTGTTAATATTTGAATATTTAAAATCTAATATTTAATATTTAAATATTTGAAAATTAATTTTAAATATTCAATATTTAAATATTCTAAAATTTATTTTCAATATTTAATATTTGGATATTCAAAAATTAATTTTTAATATTTAATATTCAATATTTAAATATTTAATAATTAATTTTTAATATTTAATCTTTGAATATTTAAAACTTAATTTTTAATATTTAATGTTTGAATATTTAAAAATTGATATGTATTTGATATTCAATATTCAAATATTTAAAAATGAATTTTCAATCTTCAAATATTTGAAAATTAATTTTTAATATTTAATATTCAATATTTAAATATTTAATAATTAATTTTAATATTTAATATTTGAATATTTAAAAATTGATATTTGATATTCAATATTTAAATATTTAAAAATTAATGTCTAATATTCAATATTCAAATATTCTAAAATTTATTTTCAATATTTAATATTTGGATATTCAAAAATTAATTTTTTATATTCAATATTCAATCTTTAAATATTCATTAATTAATTATCAATATTTATTATTCGAAAATGTAAATATTAATATGTACATTTTTAATATTTAATATTCAATATTTAAATATTTAATAACTAATTTTTAATATTTAATATTTGAATAATGAAAACTTCATTTTTAATATTTAATATTTGACTATTTAAAAATTGATACTTGATAATCAATATTCAAAAAATTTAAAATTAATTTTCAATATTTAAATATTTGAAAATTAATTTTTAATATTTAATATTCAATATTTAAATATTCAATTTTTAATATTTAATATTTAATATTTGAATATTTGAAAATTAATTTTTAATATTCAATATTCAATATTTAAATATTTAATAATTAATTTTTAATATTTAATATTTAAATATTTGAAAATTGATTTTTAATATTTAATATTCAATATTTAAATATTTAATAATTATTAATTAATATTTAATATTTGAATATTCAAAAATTAATTTTTAAGATTCAATATTTAAATATTTAAAAATTAATTTTCAATATTTAAATATTTAAAAATTAATTTTCAATATTTAAATATTTGAAAATTAATTTTTAATATTCAATATTCAATATTTAAATTTTTTAAAATTTAATATTTAATATTCAATATTTAAATATTAATTAATTAATTATTAATATTTAATATTTGAAAATTTAAAAATTAATATTTAAAAATTAATATTTAATATTTAATATTTAAATATTTGAAAATTAATTTTTAATATTCAATATTTAAATATTTAATAATTAATATTTAATATTTAATATTTGAATATTTGAAAATTAGTTTTAATATTTAATATTTGAATATTTAAAAATTAATTTTTAATATTTAATAACTAATTTTGAATATTTAATATTTAAATATTTGAAAATTAATTTTTAATATTTAATATTCAATATTTCAATATTTAATAATTAATATTTAATATTGAATATTTGAATATTTGAAAATTAATTTTTAATATTTAATATTCAATATTTAAATATTCAATAATTAATTTTTAATATTTAATATTTGAATATTTAAAAATTGATATTTGATATTCAATATTTAAATATTCAAAATTAATTTTTATATTTAATATTCAATATTTAAATATTTAATTTTTAATATTCAATATTTAAATATTAATTGATTAATTATCAATATTTAATATTTGAAAATTAAAAATTAATATTTAATATTTGGATACTTGAAAATTAATTTTTAATATTTAATATTCAATATTTAAATATTTAATAATTAATTTTTAATATTTAATATTTGAATATTTTAAAATTAATTTTTAATATTTAATATTTGAATATTTAAAAACTGATATTTGATATTCAATATTCAAATATTTAAAAATGAATTTTCAATATTTAAATATTTAAAAATTAATTTTGAATATTTAATTTTCAATATTTGAATATTTAATAATTAATATTTAATATTTAATATTTGAATATTTGAAAATTAATTTTAATATTCAATATTCAACATTTAAATATTTAGTAATTAATTTTTAATATTTAATATTGGAATATTTAAAAATTAATTTTCAATATTTAAATATTTAACAATTAATTTTAAATATTTAATATTCAATATTTAAATATTAATTAATTAATTATTAATATTTAATATTTGAAAATTTAAAAATTAATATTTAATATTTAATATTTAAATATTTAATAATTAATATTTAATATTTAATATTTAATATTTGAATATTTGAAAATTAATTTTTAATATTTAATAACTAATTTTGAATATTTAATATTTAAATATTCGAAAATTGATTTTTAATATTTAATATTCGATATTTAAATATTTAATAATTAATTTTTAATATTCAATATTTCAATAATTAATAATTAATATTTAATATTTAATATTTGAATATTTGAAAATTAATTTTTAATATTTAATATTCAACATTTAAATATTTAATAATTAATTTTTAATATTTAACATTTGAATATTTAAAAATTGATGTTTGATATTCAATATTTAAATATTTAAAAATTAATTTCTAAAATTCAATATTCAAATCTTCTACACTTTATTTTCAACATTGAATATTTGGATATTCAAAAATTAATTTTTTATATGTAATATTCAATATTTAAATATTTAATTTTTAATATTTAATATTTAAATATTAATTAATTAATTACCAATATTTAATATTTGAAAATTTAAAAATTAATATTTAATATTTAATTATTTGAAAATTAATTTTTATTATTCAATATTTAAATATTTAATAATTAGTTTTTAATATTTAATATTTTAATATTTAAAACTTAATTTTTAATATTTAATGTTTGAATACTTAAAAATTGATATGTATTTGATATTCAATATTCAAATATTTAAAAATGAATTTTCAATCTTTAAATATTTGAAAATTAATTTTTAATATTTAATATTCAATATTTAAATATTCAATTTTTAATATTTAATATTTGAATATTTGAAAATTAATTTTCAATATTTAATATTCAATATTTAAATATTTAATAATCAATTTTTAATATTTAATATTTGAATATTTAAAATTGATATTTGATATTCAATATTTAAATATTTAAAAATTAATGTCTAATATTCAATATTCAAATATTCTAAAATTTATTTTCAATATTTAATATTTGGATATTCAAAAATTAATTTTTTATATTTAATATTCATTATTTAAATATTAATTAATTAATTATCAATATTTAATATTCGAAAATTTAAAAATTAATATTTAATTTTTAATATTTAATATTCAATATTTAAATATTTAATAACTAATTTTTAATATTTAATATTTGAATATTTAAAACTTAATTTTTAATATTTAATATTTGAATATTTAAAAATTGATATTTGATATTCAATATTCAAATATTTGAAAATTAATTTTCAATATTTAAATATTTGAAAATTAATTTTTAATATTTAATATTCAATATTTAAATATTCAATTTTAATATTTAATATTTAATATTTTAATATTTGAAAATTAATTTTTAATATTCAATATTCAATATTTAAATATTTAATAATTAATTTTTAATATTTAATATTTAAATATTTGAAAATTGATTTTTAATATTCAATATTCAATATTTAAATATTTAATAATTAATTTTTAATATTCAATATTTAAATATTTAATAATTAATATTTAATTTTCAATATTTAAATATTTAAAAATTAATTTTCAATATTTAAATATTTGAAAATTAATTTTTAATATTTAATATTCAATATTTAAATATTTAATTTTTAATATTTAATATTTAATATTCAATATTCAAATATTAATTAATTAATTATTAATATTTAATATTTGAAAATTTAAAAATTAATATTTAATATTTAATATTTAAATATTTGAAATTAATTGTTAATATTTGAATATTTAAAATCTAATATTTAATATTTAAATATTTGAAAATTAATTTTTAATATTCAATATTTAACTATTTAATAATTAATCTTTGAACATTTGAAAATTAATTTTTAATATTTAATATTTAAAAATTAATTTTCAAGTTTTAATATTTAATATTTGAATATTTAAAAATTAATTTTCAATTTCTAAAATTAAATATTCAAGTATTGAAAAATTTATTTTTAATATTTAATATTTAAATATTCGAAAATCGATTTTTAATATTCAATATTTAAATATTTAATATTCAATATTTTAAATATTTAATAATTAATATTTGATGTTTAATATTTGGATATTTGAAAATTAATTTTTAATATTTAATATTCAATATTTAAATATTTAATAATTAATTTTTAATATTTAATATTTGAATATTTAAAACTTAATTTTTAATATGTAATATTTGAATATTTAAAAATTGATATTTGATATTCAATATTCAAATATTTAAAAATGAATTTTCAATATTTAAATATTTGAAAATTAATTTTGAATATTTAATATTCAATATTTGAATATTTAATAATTAATATTTAATATTTGAATATTTGAAAATTATTTTTTAATATTTCCATATTCAATATTTAAATATTTAATAATTAATTTTTAATATTTGAATATTTGAAAATTAATTTTTAATATTCAATATTCAATATTTAAATATTTAAAAATTAATTTTCAATATTTAAATATTTAAAAATTAATTTTCAATATTTAAATATTTGAAAATTAATTTTTAATATTTAATATTCAATATTCAATATTTAAATTTTTAATATTTAATATTTGAATATTTAAAAATTAATTTTTAATATTTAGTAATTAATTTTGAATATTTAATATCTAAATATTTGAAAATTGATTTTTAATATTTAATATTCAATATTTAAATATTTAATAATTAATTTTTAATATTCAATATTCAATATTTCAATATTTAATAATTAATATTTAATATTTAATATTTGAATATTTGAAAATTAATTTTTAATATTTAATATTCAATATTTAAATATTTAATAATTAGTTTTTAATATTTAATATTTTAATATTTAAAAATTGTTATTTGATATTCAATATTTAAATATTTGAAAATTAATTTCTAAAATTCAATATTCAAATATTCTAAAATTTATTTTCAATATTTAATATTTGGATATTCAAAAATTAATTTTTTATATTTAATGTTCAATATTTAAATATTTAATTTTTAATATTCAATATTTAATATTCAATATTTAAATATTAATTAATTAATTATCAATATTTATTATTTGAAAATTTAAAAATTAAAATTTAATATTTAAATATTTGAAAATTAATTTTTAATATTCAATATTTAAATATTTAATTTTTAATATTCAATATTTAAATATTTAATAATTAATATTTAATATTTAATATTTAATATTTGGATAGTTGAAAATTAATTTTTAATATTTAATATTCAATATTTAAATATTCAATTTTTAATATTTAATATTTAATATTTGAATATTTGAAAATTAATTTTTAATATTCAATATTCAATATTTAAATATTTAGTAATTAATTTTTAATATTTAATATTAAAATATTTGAAAATTGATTTTTAACATTTAATATTCAATATTTAAATATTTAATAATTATTAATTAATATTTAATATTTGAATATTTAAAAATTAATTTTTAAGATTCAATATTTAAATATTTAAAAATTAATTTTCAATATTTAAATATTTTAAAATTAATATTTAATATTTGAATATTTAAAAATTAATTTTTAATATTTAATATTCAATATTTAAATATTTAATATTTAATATTCAATATTTAAATATTAATTAATTAATTATTAATATTTAATATTTGAAAATTTAAAAATTAATATTTAATATTTAATATTTGGATATTTGAAAATTAATTTTTAATATTCAATATTTAAATATTTAATAATTAATATTTAATATTTAATATTTGAATATTTGAAAATTAATTTTTGATATTTAATATTTGAATATTTAAAAATTAATTTTTAATATTTAATAACTAATTTTGAATATTTAATATTTAAATATTTGAAAATTAATTTTTAATATTTAATATTCAATATTTCAATATTTAATAATTAATATTTAATATTGAATATTTGAATATTTGAAAATTAATTTTTAATATTTAATATTCAATATTTAAATATTCAATAATTAATTTTTAATATTTAATATTTGAATATTTAAAAATTGATATTTGATATTCAATATTCAAATATTCTAAAATTTATTTTCAATATTTATTATTTGGATATTCGAAAATTGATTTTTAATATTCAATATTTAAATATTTAATAATTAATATTTAATATTCAATATTTAAATATTTAATAATTAATATTTGATATTTAATATTTGGATATTTGAAAATTAATTTTTAATATTTAATATTCAATATTTAACTATTTAATTTTTAATATTCAATATTTAAATATTAATTAATTAATTATCAATATTTAATATTTGAAAATTTGAAAATTAATATTTAATATTTAAATATTTGAAAATTAATTTTTAATATTAAATATTTAAATATTTAATATTTAATATTTGGATATTTGAAAATTAATTTTTAATATTTAATATTCCATATTTAAATATTCAATTTTTAATATTTAATATTTAATATTTGAATATTTGAAAATTAATTTTTAATATTTAATAACTAATTTTGAATATTTAATATTTAAATATTCGAAAATTGATTTTTAATATTTAATATTCGATATTTAAATATTTAATAATTCATTTTTAATATTCAATATTTCAATAATTAATAATTAATATTTAATATTTAATATTTGAATATTTGAAAATTAATTTTTAATATTTAATATTCAACATTTAAATATTTAATAATTAATTTTTAATATTTAACATTTGAATATTTAAAAATTGATATTTGATATTCAATATTTAAATATTTAAAATTAATTTCTAAAATTCAATATTCAAATATACTAAAATTTATTTTCAATATTTAATATTTGGATATTCAAAAATTAATTTTTTATATTTAATATTCAATATTTAAATATTTAATTTTTTAATATTCAATATTTAAATATTAATTAATTAATTATCAATATTTAATATTTGAAAATTTAAAAATTATTCAATATTTAATATTTAAATATTTGAAAATTAATATTTAATATTCAATATTTAAATATTTAATAATTAGTTTTTAATATTTAATATTTTAATATTTAAAACTTAATTTTTAATATTTAATGTTTGAATATTTAAATATTTGAAAATTAATTTTTAATATTTAA
>JAZDXF010000138.1:0-53078 GCA_038380155.1 Pseudococcus jackbeardsleyi
GGTAGATTTATGGGGAAGACCTCGCGCACAAAAATTCTGGTAACTTTTTCGAAAATCACCCAAAATGCAAAAACTAATACATTTTCGGAATCCTCTCGTCAAGCACTGTGGAATGGTTTTTCATCATTCAATTTCGAGCATTTGGGTGAGAGATAATATTGGTTTTCGCAAATTGCAGATTGAGAAAAATGCTGGTTACTCGGTCGGGAATTGCTCAAAATGCAAAAACTAATACATTTTCGGAAACCTCTCGTCAAGCACTGTGGAATGGTTTTTTTACCATCGCATTTCGAGCATTTGGGTGGAAGTTGGTTTTTTGCTGTGAAGGGTAGATTTTTGAGGAAAAATTCAGGCAACTTTTTCGAAAATCACCCAAAATGCAAAAACGACCACATTTTTGGAATCCTCTCGTCGAGACGAATCGAATGGTTTTTTACGAAAAATTTTGGAGCATTAGAACGAAAGTTGACTTTTCTTCCGGCGCGGCCGATTGATGGATGGTCGGCGCCGCAGAAAATGCCCGTAACTCGGCCAAAAATTGCTCAAAATACAAAAACTAATACATTTTTGGAATCCTCTCGTCATGAACAAACGAATGGTTTTTTTACCATCCCATTTCGAGCATTTGGACGGGAGATAGCTTTTGCTGCCCGGATATTTGATGGAGGAAAACGCCCGTAACTCGGCCAAAAATTGCTCAAAATGCAAAAACTAATACATTTTTGGAATCCTCTCGTCATGAACAAACGAATGGTTTTTACCATCCCATTTCGAGCATTTGGGTAGAAGTTGGTTTTTTGCTGTGAAGGGTAGATTTATGGGGAAGACCTCGCGCACAAAAATTCTGGTAACTTTTTCGAAAATCACCCAAAATGCAAAAACTAATACATTTTCGGAATCCTCTCCTCAAGCACTGTGGAATGGTTTTTTCATCATTCAATTTCGAGCATTTGGGTGAGAGATAATATTGGTTTTCGCAAATTGCAGATTGAGAAAAATGCTGGTTACTCGGTCGGGAATTGCTCAAAATGCAAAAACTAATACATTTTCGGAAACCTCTCGTCAAGCACTGTGGAATGGTTTTTTGTACCATCGCATTGCGAGCTTTTGGGTGGAAGTTGGTTTTTTGCTGTTAAGGGTAGATTTTTGAGGAAAAATTCAGGCAACTTTTTCGAAAATCACCCAAAATGCAAAAACGACCACATTTTTGGAATCCTCTCGTCGAGACGAATCGAATGGTTTTTTTACGAAAAATTTTGGAGCATTAGAACGAAAGTTGACTTTTCTTCCGGCGCGGCCGATTGATGGATGGTCGGCGCCGCAGAAAATGCCCGTAACTCGGCCAAAAATTGCTCAAAATACAAAAACTAATACATTTTTGGAATCCTCTCGTCATGAACAAACGAATGGTTTTTTACCATCCCATTTCGAGCATTTGGACGGGAGATAGCTTTTGCGGCCCCGATATTTGACGGAGCAAAAGGCCCGGAACTCGGCCAAAAATTGCTCAAAATGCAAAAACTAATACATTTTTGGAATCCTCTCGTCATGAACAAACGAATGGTTTTTACCATCCCATTTCGAGCATTTGGGTAGAAGTTGGTTTTTTGCTGTGAAGGGTAGATTTATGGGGAAGACCTCGCGCACAAAAATTCTGGTAACTTTTTCGAAAATCACCCAAAATGCAAAAACTAATACATTTTCGGAATCCTCTCCTCAAGCACTGTGGAATGGTTTTTTCATCATTCAATTTCGAGCATTTGGGTGAGAGATAATATTGGTTTTCGCAAATTGCAGATTGAGAAAAATGCTGGTTACTCGGTCGGGAATTGCTCAAAATGCAAAAACTAATACATTTTCGGAAACCTCTCGTCAAGCACTGTGGAATGGTTTTTTTACCATCGCATTTCGAGCATTTGGGTGGAAGTTGGTTTTTTGCTGTGAAGGGTAGATTTTTGAGGAAAAATTCAGGCAACTTTTTCGAAAATCACCCAAAATGCAAAAACGACCACATTTTTGGAATCCTCTCGTCGAGACGAATCGAATGGTTTGTTTACGAAAAATTTTGGAGCATTAGAACGAAAGTTGACTTTTCTTCCGGCGCGGCCGATTGATGGATGGTCGGCGCCGCAGAAAAATGCCCGTAACTCGGCCAAAAATTGCTCAAAATACAAAAACTAATACATTTTTGGAATCCTCTCGTCATGAACAAACGAATGGTTTTTTTACCATCCCATTTCGAGCATTTGGACGGGAGATAGCTTTTGCTGCCCGGATATTTGATGGAGGAAAACGCCCGTAACTCGGCCAAAAATTGCTCAAAATGCAAAAACTAATACATTTTTGGAATCCTCTCGTCATGAACAAACGAATGGTTTTTTTACCATCCCATTTCGAGCATTTGGGTAGAAGTTGGTTTTTTGCTGTGAAGGGTAGATTTATGGGGAAGACCTCGCGCACAAAAATTCTGGTAACTTTTTCGAAAATCACCCAAAATGCAAAAACTAATACATTTTCGGAATCCTCTCCTCAAGCACTGTGGAATGGTTTTTTCATCATTCAATTTCGAGCATTTGGGTGAGAGATAATATTGGTTTTCGCAAATTGCAGATTGAGAAAAATGCTGGTTACTCGGTCGGGAATTGCTCAAAATGCAAAAACTAATACATTTTCGGAAACCTCTCGTCAAGCACTGTGGAATGGTTTTTTTACCATCGCATTTCGAGCATTTGGGTGGATGTTGGTTTTTTGCTGTGAAGGGTAGATTTTTGAGGAAAAATTCAGGCAACTTTTTCGAAAATCACCCAAAATGCAAAAACGACCACATTTTTGGAATCCTCTCGTCGAGACGAATCGAATGGTTTTTTTACGAAAAATTTTGGAGCATTAGAACGAAAGTTGACTTTTCTTCCGGCGCGGCCGATTGATGGATGGTCGGCGCCGCAGAAAAATGCCCGTAACTCGGCCAAAAATTGCTCAAAATACAAAAACTAATACATTTTTGGAATCCTCTCGTCATGAACAAACGAATGGTTTTTTACCATCTCATTTCGAGCATTTGGACGGGAGATAGCTTTTTGCTGCCCGGATATTTGATGGAGGAAAACGCCCGTAACTCGGCCAAAAATTGCTCAAAATGCAAAAACTAATACATTTTTGGAATCCTCTCGTCATGAACAAACGAATGGTTTTTTTACCATCCCATTTCGAGCATTTGGGTAGAAGTTGGTTTTTTGCTGTGAAGGGTAGATTTATGGGGAAGACCTCGCGCACAAAAATTCTGGTAACTTTTTCGAAAATCACCCAAAATGCAAAAACTAATACATTTTCGGAATCCTCTCCTCAAGCACTGTGGAATGGTTTTTTCATCATTCAATTTCGAGCATTTGGGTGAGAGATAATATTGGTTTTCGCAAATTGCAGATTGAGAAAAATGCTGGTTACTCGGTCGGGAATTGCTCAAAATGCAAAAACTAATACATTTTCGGAAACCTCTCGTCAAGCACTGTGGAAGGGTTTTTACCAACGAATTTCGAGCATTGGGGTGGAAGTTGGTTTTTTGCTGTGAAGGGTAGATTTTTGAGGAAAAATTCAGGCAACTTTTTCGAAAATCACCCAAAATGCAAAAACGACCACATTTTTGGAATCCTCTCGTCGAGACGAATCGAATGGTTTTTTTACGAAAAATTTTGGAGCATTAGAACGAAAGTTGACTTTTCTTCCGGCGCGGCCGATTGATGGATGGTCGGCGCCGCAGAAAAATGCCCGTAACTCGGCCAAAAATTGCTCAAAATACAAAAACTAATACATTTTTGGAATCCTCTCGTCATGAACAAACGAATGGTTTTTACCATCCCATTTCGAGCATTTGGACGGGAGATAGCTTTTTTGCTGCCCGGATATTTGATGGAGGAAAACGCCCGTAACTCGGCCAAAAATTGCTCAAAATGCAAAAACTAATACATTTTTGGAATCCTCTCGTCATGAACAAACGAATGGTTTTTACCATCCCATTTCGAGCATTTGGGTAGAAGTTGGTTTTTGCTGTGAAGGGTAGATTTATGGGGAAGACCTCGCGCACAAAAATTCTGGTAACTTTTTCGAAAATCACCCAAAATGCAAAAACTAATACATTTTCGGAATCCTCTCCTCAAGCACTGTGGAATGGTTTTTTCATCATTCAATTTCGAGCATTTGGGTGAGAGATAATATTGGTTTTCGCAAATTGCAGATTGAGAAAAATGCTGGTTACTCGGTCGGGAATTGCTCAAAATGCAAAAACTAATACATTTTCGGAAACCTCTCGTCAAGCACTCTGGAATGGTTTTTACCATCGCATTTCGAGCATTTGGGTGGAAGTTGGTTTTTGCTGTGAAGGGTAGATTTTTGAGGAAAAATTCAGGCAACTTTTTCGAAAATCACCCAAAATGCAAAAACGACCACATTTTTGGAATCCTCTCGTCGAGACGAATCGAATGGTTTTTTTACGAAAAATTTTGGAGCATTAGAACGAAAGTTGACTTTTCTTCCGGCGCGGCCGATTGATGGATGGTCGGCGCCGCAGAAAAATGCCCGTAACTCGGCCAAAAATTGCTCAAAATACAAAAACTAATACATTTTTGGAATCCTCTCGTCATGAACAAACGAATGGTTTTTTTACCATCCCATTTCGAGCATTTGGACGGGAGATAGCTTTTTTGCTGCCCGGATATTTGATGGAGGAAAACGCCCGTAACTCGGCCAAAAATTGCTCAAAATGCAAAAACTAATACATTTTTGGAATCCTCTCGTCATGAACAAACGAATGGTTTTTTTACCATCCCATTTCGAGCATTTGGGTAGAAGTTGTTTTTTGCTGTGAAGGGTAGATTTATGGGGAAGACCTCGCGCACAAAAATTCTGGTAACTTTTTCGAAAATCACCCAAAATGCAAAAACTAATACATTTTCGGAATCCTCTCCTCAAGCACTGTGGAATGGTTTTTTCATCATTCAATTTCGAGCATTTGGGTGAGAGATAATATTGGTTTTCGCAAATTGCAGATTGAGAAAAATGCTGGTTACTCGGTCGGGAATTGCTCAAAATGCAAAAACTAATACATTTTCGGAAACCTCTCGTCAAGCACTGTGGAATGGTTTTTACCATCGCATTGCGAGCATTTGGGTGGAAGTTGGTTTTTTGCTGTGAAGGGTAGATTTTTGAGGAAAAATTCAGGCAACTTTTTCGAAAATCACCCAAAATGCAAAAACGACCACATTTTTGGAATCCTCTCGTCGAGACGAATCGAATGGTTTTTACGAAAAATTTTGGAGCATTAGAACGAAAGTTGACTTTTCTTCCGGCGCGGCCGATTGATGGATGGTCGGCGCCGCAGAAAAATGCCCGTAACTCGGCCAAAAATTGCTCAAAATACAAAAACTAATACATTTTTGGAATCCTCTCGTCATGAACAAACGAATGGTTTTTACCATCCCATTTCGAGCATTTGGACGGGAGATAGCTTTTTTGCTGCCCGGATATTTGATGGAGGAAAACGCCCGTAACTCGGCCAAAAATTGCTCAAAATGCAAAAACTAATACATTTTTGGAATCCTCTCGTCATGAACAAACGAATGGTTTTTTACCATCCCATTTCGAGCATTTGGGTAGAAGTTGGTTTTTGCTGTGAAGGGTAGATTTATGGGGAAGACCTCGCGCACAAAAATTCTGGTAACTTTTTCGAAAATCACCCAAAATGCAAAAACTAATACATTTTCGGAATCCTCTCCTCAAGCACTGTGGAATGGTTTTTTCATCATTCAATTTCGAGCATTTGGGTGAGAGATAATATTGGTTTTCGCAAATTGCAGATTGAGAAAAATGCTGGTTACTCGGTCGGGAATTGCTCAAAATGCAAAAACTAATACATTTTCGGAAACCTCTCGTCAAGCACTGTGGAATGGTTTTTTACCATCGCATTTCGAGCATTTGGGTGGAAGTTGGTTTTTTGCTGTGAAGGGTAGATTTTTGAGAAAAATTCAGGCAACTTTTTCGAAAATCACCCAAAATGCAAAAACGACCACATTTTTGGAATCCTCTCGTCGAGACGAATCGAATGGTTTTTACGAAAAATTTTGGAGCATTAGAACGAAAGTTGACTTTTCTTCCGGCGCGGCCGATTGATGGATGGTCGGCGCCGCAGAAAATGCCCGTAACTCGGCCCAAAATTGCTCAAAATACAAAAACTAATACATTTTTGGAATCCTCTCGTCATGAACAAACGAATGGTTTTTTTACCATCCCATTTCGAGCATTTGGACGGGAGATAGCTTTTGCTGCCCGGATATTTGATGGAGGAAAACGCCCGTAACTCGGCCAAAAATTGCTCAAAATGCAAAAACTAATACATTTTTGGAATCCTCTCGTCATGAACAAACGAATGGTTTTTTACCATCCCATTTCGAGCATTTGGGTAGAAGTTGGTTTTTGCTGTGAAGGGTAGATTTATGGGGAAGACCTCGCGCACAAAAATTCTGGTAACTTTTTCGAAAATCACCCAAAATGCAAAAACTAATACATTTTCGGAATCCTCTCCTCAAGCACTGTGGAATGGTTTTTTCATCATTCAATTTCGAGCATTTGGGTGAGAGATAATATTGGTTTTCGCAAATTGCAGATTGAGAAAAATGCTGGTTACTCGGTCGGGAATTGCTCAAAATGCAAAAACTAATACATTTTCGGAAACCTCTCGTCAAGCACTGTGGAATGGTTTTTACCATCGCATTTCGAGCATTTGGGTGGAAGTTGGTTTTTGCTGTGAAGGGTAGATTTTTGAGGAAAAATTCAGGCAACTTTTTCGAAAATCACCCAAAATGCAAAAACGACCACATTTTTGGAATCCTCTCGTCGAGACGAATCGAATGGTTTTTACGAAAATTTTTGGAGCATTAGAACGAAAGTTGACTTTTCTTCCGGCGCGGCCGATTGATGGATGGTCGGCGCCGCAGAAAAATGCCCGTAACTCGGCCAAAAATTGCTCAAAATACAAAAACTAATACATTTTTGGAATCCTCTCGTCATGAACAAACGAATGGTTTTTACCATCCCATTTCGAGCATTTGGACGGGAGATAGCTTTTCTTGCTGCCCGGATATTTGATGGAGGAAAACGCCCGTAACTCGGCCAAAAATTGCTCAAAATGCAAAAACTAATACATTTTTGGAATCCTCTCGTCATGAACAAACGAATGGTTTTTTTACCATCCCATTTCGAGCATTTGGGTAGAAGTTGGTTTTTTGCTGTGAAGGGTAGATTTATGGGGAAGACCTCGCGCACAAAAATTCTGGTAACTTTTTCGAAAATCACCCAAAATGCAAAAACTAATACATTTTCGGAATCCTCTCCTCAAGCACTGTGGAATGGTTTTTTCATCATTCAATTTCGAGCATTTGGGTGAGAGATAATATTGGTTTTCGCAAATTGCAGATTGAGAAAAATGCTGGTTACTCGGTCGGGAATTGCTCAAAATGCAAAAACTAATACATTTTCGGAAACCTCTCGTCAAGCACTGTGGAATGGCGACGATCGCATTTCCTTACATTTGGGTGGAAGTTGGTTTTTGCTTTTCTTTTTCGTACAGATTTTTGTGGAAAAATTCAGGTAGTCACAAAAATCGACCAAAATGCAAAAACGACCACATTTTTGGAATCCTCTTGTCGAGACGAATCGAATGGTTTTTTTACGAAAAAAATTTTGGAGCATTAGAACGAAAGTTGACTTTTCTTCCGGCGCGGCTGATTGATGGATGGTCGGCGCCGCAGAAAAAATGCCCGTAACTCGGCCAAAAATTGCTCAAAATACAAAATTTAATACATATTTGGAATCCTCTCAATATGAACAAACGAATGGTTTTTTTACCATCCCATTTTGAGCATTTGGACGGGAGATAGCTTTTTGCTGCCCGGATATTTGATGGAGGAAAACGTGTCTGCAATCTCCGCCTAAAATTGGGTTCAAAATGCAAAAACGAATACATTTTTGGAATCTCCTGCTCGTCATGAACAAACGAATGGTTTTTTTTACGCATCCCATTTCGAGCATTTGGGTAGAAGTTGGTTTTTTTGCTGTGAAGTGTAGATTTATGGGGCAGATCTCGCGCACAAAAATTCTTGCAACTTTTTCGAAAATCACCCAAAATGCAAAAACTAATACATTTTCGGAATCTTCTCCTCAAGCACCGTGGAATGGTTTTTTCATCATTCAATTTTCGAGCATTTGGGTGAGAGATAATATTGGTTTTCGCAAAATTGCAGATTGAGAAAAATGCTGGTTACTCGGTCGGGAATTGCTCAAAATGCAAAAACTAATACATTTTCGGAAACCTCTCGTCAAGCACTGTGGAATGGTTTTTTTACCATCGCATTTCGAGCATTTGGGTGGAAGTTGGTTTTTTGCTGTGAAGGGTAGATTTTTGAGGAAAATTCAGGCAACTTTTTCGAAAATCACCCAAAATGCAAAAACGACCACATTTTTGGAATCCTCTCGTCGAGACGAATCGAATGGTTTTACGAAAAATTTTGGAGCATTAGAACGAAAGTTGACTTTTCTTCCGGCGCGGCCGATTGATGGATGGTCGGCGCCGCAGAAAATGCCCGTAACTCGGCCAAAAATTGCTCAAAATACAAAAACTAATACATTTTTGGAATCCTCTCGTCATGAACAAACGAATGGTTTTACCATCCCATTTCGAGCATTTGGACGGGAGATAGCTTTTGCTGCCCGGATATTTGATGGAGGAAAACGCCCGTAACTCGGCCAAAAATTGCTCAAAATGCAAAAACTAATAAATTTTTGTAATCCTCTCGTCATGAACAATCGAATGGTTTTTTACCATCCCATTTCGAGCATTTGGGTAGAAGTTGGTTTTTTGCTGTGAAGGGTAGATTTATGGGGAAGACCTCGCGCACAAAAATTCTGGTAACTTTTTCGAAAATCACCCAAAATGCAAAAACTAATACATTTTCGGAATCCTCTCCTCAAGCACTGTGGAATGGTTTTTTCATCATTCAATTTCGAGCATTTGGGTGAGAGATAATATTGGTTTTCGCAAATTGCAGATTGAGAAAAATGCTGGTTACTCGGTCGGGAATTGCTCAAAATGCAAAAACTAATACATTTTCGGAAACCTCTCGTCAAGCACTGTGGAATGGTTTTTTTACCATCGCATTTCGAGCATTTGGGTGGAAGTTGGTTTTTTGCTGTGAAGGGTAGATTTTTGAGGAAAAATTCAGGCAACTTTTTCGAAAATCACCCGAAATGCAAAAACGACCACATTTTTGGAATCCTCTCGTCGAGACGAATCGAATGGTTTTTTTTACGAAAAATTTTGGAGCATTAGAACGAAAGTTGACTTTTCTTCCGGCGCGGCCGATTGATGGATGGTCGGCGCCGCAGAAAAATGCCCGTAACTCGGCCAAAAATTGCTCAAAATACAAAAACTAATACATTTTTGGAATCCTCTCGTCATGAACAAACGAATGGTTTTTTTACCATCCCATTTCGAGCATTTGGACGGGAGATAGCTTTTTTGCTGCCCGGATATTTGATGGAGGAAAACGCCCGTAACTCGGCCAAAAATTGCTCAAAATGCAAAAACTAATACATTTTTGGAATCTTCTCGTCATGAACAAACGAATGGTTTTTTTACCATCCCATTTCGAGCATTTGGGTAGAAGTTGGTTTTTTGCTGTGAAGGGTAGATTTATGGGGAAGACCTCGCGCACAAAAATTCTGGTAACTTTTTCGAAAATCACCCAAAATGCAAAAACTAATACATTTTCGGAATCCTCTCCTCAAGCACTGTGGAATGGTTTTTTCATCATTCAATTTCGAGCATTTGGGTGAGAGATAATATTGGTTTTCGCAAATTGCAGATTGAGAAAAATGCTGGTTACTCGGTCGGGAATTGCTCAAAATGCACATTCTACTACATTTTCGGAAACCGCTCGTCAAGCCCTGGGGCTTGGTTGTTTTACCATCGCATTTCGAGCCTGGGGTGGACGTGGGTTTTGTGCTGTGACGGGTAGATTGTTGTGGACAATTTCCGGCAACTTTTTCGAAAAGCACCCGAAATGCAAAAACGACCTCCTGGTTGGAATCCTCTCGTCGCGTCGAATCGAATGGTTTTACGAAAAATTTTGGAGCATTAGAACGAAAGTTGACTTTTCTTCCGGCGCGGCCGATTGATGGATGGTCGGCGCCGCAGAAAATGCCCGTAACTCGGCCAAAAATTGCTCAAAATACAAAAACTAATACATTTTTGGAATCCTCTCGTCATGAACAAACGAATGGTTTTTTTACCATCCCATTTCGAGCATTTGGACGGGAGATAGCTTTTTTGCTGCCCGGATATTTGATGGAGGAAAACGCCCGTAACTCGGCCAAAAATTGCTCAAAATGCAAAAACTAATACATTTTTGGAATCCTCTCGTCATGAACAAACGAATGGTTTTTTTACCATCCCATTTCGAGCATTTGGGTAGAAGTTGGTTTTTTGCTGTGAAGGGTAGATTTATGGGGAAGACCTCGCGCACAAAAATTCTGGTAACTTTTTCGAAAATCACCCAAAATGCAAAAACTAATACATTTTCGGAATCCTCTCCTCAAGCACTGTGGAATGGTTTTTTCATCATTCAATTTCGAGCATTTGGGTGAGAGATAATATTGGTTTTCGCAAATTGCAGATTGAGAAAAATGCTGGTTACTCGGTCGGGAATTGCTCAAAATGCAAAAACTAATACATTTTCGGAAACCTCTCGTCAAGCACTGTGGAATGGTTTTTACCATCGCATTTCGAGCATTTGGGTGGAAGTTGGTTTTTTGCTGTGAAGGGTAGATTTTTGAGGAAAAATTCAGGCAACTTTTTCGAAAATCACCCGAAATGCAAAAACGACCACATTTTTGGAATCCTCTCGTCGAGACGAATCGAATGGTTTTTTTACGAAAAATTTTGGAGCATTAGAACGAAAGTTGACTTTTCTTCCGGCGCGGCCGATTGATGGATGGTCGGCGCCGCAGAAAAATGCCCGTAACTCGGCCAAAAATTGCTCAAAATACAAAAACTAATACATTTTTGGAATCCTCTCGTCATGAACAAACGAATGGTTTTTTTACCATCCCATTTCGAGCATTTGGACGGGAGATAGCTTTTTTGCTGCCCGGATATTTGATGGAGGAAAACGCCCGTAACTCGGCCAAAAATTGCTCAAAATGCAAAAACTAATACATTTTTGGAATCCTCTCGTCATGAACAAACGAATGGTTTTTTTACCATCCCATTTCGAGCATTTGGGTAGAAGTTGGTTTTTTGCTGTGAAGGGTAGATTTATGGGGAAGACCTCGCGCACAAAAATTCTGGTAACTTTTTCGAAAATCACCCAAAATGCAAAAACTAATACATTTTCGGAATCCTCTCCTCAAGCACTGTGGAATGGTTTTTTCATCATTCAATTTCGAGCATTTGTGTGAGAGATAATATTGGTTTTCGCAAATTGCAGATTGAGATAAATGCTGGTTACTCGGTCGGGAATTGCTCAAAATGCAAAAACTAATACATTTTCGGAAACCTCTCGTCAAGCACTGTGGAATGGTTTTTTTACCATCGCATTTCGAGCATTTGGGTGGAAGTTGGTTTTTGCTGTGAAGGGTAGATTTTTGAGAAAAAATTCAGGAAACTTTTTCTAAATTCAACCGAATTGAAAAAACTACCACATTTTTGGAATCCTCTCGTCGAGACGAATCGAATGGTTTTTTTACGAAAAATTTTGGAGCATTAGAACGAAAGTTGACTTTTCTTCCGGCGCGGCCGATTGATGGATGGTCGGCGCCGCAGAAAAATGCCCGTAACTCGGCCAAAAATTGCTCAAAATGCAAAAACTAATACATTTTTGGAATCCTCTCGTCATGAACAAACGAATGGTTTTTTACCATACCATTTCGAGCAATTGGGTAGAAGTTGGTTTTTTGCTGTGAAGGGTAGATTTATGGGGAAGACCTCGCGCACAAAAATTCTGGTAACTTTTTCGAAAATCACCCAAAATGCAAAAACTAATACATTTTCGGAATCCTCTCCTCAAGCACTGTGGAATGGTTTTTTCATCATTCAATTTCGAGCATTTGGGTGAGAGATAATATTGGTTTTCGCAAATTGCAGATTGAGAAAAATGCTGGTTACTCGGTCGGGAATTGCTCAAAATGCAAAAACTAATACATTTTCGGAAACCTCTCGTCAAGCACTGTGGAATGGTTTTTTTTACCATCGAATTTCGAGCTTTTGGGTGGAAGTTGTTTTTTTGCTGTGAAGGGTATATTTTTGAGTAAAAATTCAGGCAACTTTTTCGAAAATCACCCGAAATTCAAAAACGACCACATTTTTGGAATCCTCTCGTCGAGACGAATCGAATGGTTTTTTTTACGAAAAATTTTGGAGCATTAGAACGAAAGTTGACTTTTCTTCCGGCGCGGCCGATTGATGGATGGTCGGCGCCGCAGAAAAATGCCCGTAACTCGGCCAAAAATTGCTCAAAATACAAAAACTAATACATTTTTGGAATCCTCTCGTCATGAACAAACGAATGGTTTTTTTACCATCCCATTTCGAGCATTTGGACGGGAGATAGCTTTTTTGCTGCCCGGATATTTGATGGAGGAAAACGCCCGTAACTCGGCCAAAAATTGCTCAAAATGCAAAAACTAATACATTTTTGGAATCCTCTCGTCATGAACAAACGAATGGTTTTTTACCATCCCATTTCGAGCATTTGGGTAGAAGTTGGTTTTTTGCTGTGAAGGGTAGATTTATGGGGAAGACCTCGCGCACAAAAATTCTGGTAACTTTTTCGAAAATCACCCAAAATGCAAAAACTAATACATTTTCGGAATCCTCTCCTCAAGCACTGTGGAATGGTTTTTTCATCATTCAATTTCGAGCATTTGGGTGAGAGATAATATTGGTTTTCGCAAATTGCAGATTGAGAAAAATGCTGGTTACTCGGTCGGGAATTGCTCAAAATGCAAAAACTAATACATTTTCGGAAACCTCTCGTCAAGCACTGTGGAATGGTTTTTTTACCATCGCATTTCGAGCATTTGGGTGGAAGTTGGTTTTTTGCTGTGAAGGGTAGATTTTTGAGGAAAAATTCAGGCAACTTTTCCGAAAATCACCCGAAATGCAAAAACGACCACATTTTTGGAATCCTCTCGTCGAGACGAATCGAATGGTTTTTTTACGAAAAATTTTGGAGCATTAGAACGAAAGTTGACTTTTCTTCCGGCGCGGCCGATTGATGGATGGTCGGCGCCGCAGAAAAATGCCCGTAACTCGGCCAAAAATTGCTCAAAATACAAAAACTAATACATTTTTGGAATCCTCTCGTCATGAACAAACGAATGGTTTTTTAGCCATCCCATTTCGAGCATTGGGCCGGGAGAGAGCTTGTTTGCTGCCCGGATATTTGATGGAGGAAAACGCCCGTAACTCGGCCAAAAATTGCTCAAAATGCAAAAACTAATACATTTTTGGAATCCTCTCGTCATGAACAAACGAATGGTTTTTTTACCATCCCATTTCGAGCATTTGGGTAGAAGTTGGTTTTTTGCTGTGAAGGGTAGATTTATGGGGAAGACCTCGCGCACAAAAATTCTGGTAACTTTTTCGAAAATCACCCAAAATGCAAAAACTAATACATTTTCGGAATCCTCTCCTCAAGCACTGTGGAATGGTTTTTTCATCATTCAATTTCGAGCATTTGTGTGAGAGATAATATTGGTTTTCGCAAATTGCAGATTGAGATAAATGCTGGTTACTCGGTCGGGAATTGCTCAAAATGCAAAAACTAATACATTTTCGGAAACCTCTCGTCAAGCACTGTGGAATGGTTTTTTTACCATCGCATTTCGAGCATTTGGGTGGAAGTTGGTTTTTTGCTGTGAAGGGTAGATTTTTGAGAAAAAATTCAGGCAACTTTTTCGAAAATCACCCGAAATGCAAAAACGACCACATTTTTGGAATCCTCTCGTCGAGACGAATCGAATGGTTTTTTTTACGAAAAATTTTGGAGCATTAGAACGAAAGTTGACTTTTCTTCCGGCGCGGCCGATTGATGGATGGTCGGCGCCGCAGAAAAATGCCCGTAACTCGGCCAAAAATTGCTCAAAATGCAAAAACTAATACATTTTTGGAATCCTCTCGTCATGAACAAACGAATGGTTTTTTTACCATCCCATTTCGAGCAATTGGGTAGAAGTTGGTTTTTTGCTGTGAAGGGTAGATTTATGGGGAAGACCTCGCGCACAAAAATTCTGGTAACTTTTTCGAAAATCACCCAAAATGCAAAAACTAATACATTTTCGGAATCCTCTCCTCAAGCACTGTGGAATGGTTTTTTCATCATTCAATTTCGAGCATTTGGGTGAGAGATAATATTGGTTTTCGCAAATTGCAGATTGAGAAAAATGCTGGTTACTCGGTCGGGAATTGCTCAAAATGCAAAAACTAATACATTTTCGGAAACCTCTCGTCAAGCACTGTGGAATGGTTTTTTTACCATCGCATTTCGAGCATTTGGGTGGAAGTTGGTTTTTGCTGTGATGGGTACTTTTTTGACCAAAAATTCAGGCAACTTTTTCTAAAATCACCCGAAATTCAAAAACGACCACATTTTTGGAATCCTCTCGTCGAGACGAATCGAATGGTTTTTTTACGAAAAATTTTGGAGCATTAGAACGAAAGTTGACTTTTCTTCCGGCGCGGCCGATTGATGGATGGTCGGCGCCGCAGAAAAATGCCCGTAACTCGGCCAAAAATTGCTCAAAATACAAAAACTAATACATTTTTGGAATCCTCTCGTCGAGACGAATCGAATGGTTTTTTTACGAAAAATTTTGGAGCATTAGAACGAAAGTTGACTTTTCTTCCGGCGCGGCCGATTGATGGATGGTCGGCGCCGCAGAAAAATGCCCGTAACTCGGCCAAAAATTGCTCAAAATACAAAAACTAATACATTTTTGGAATCCTCTCGTCATGAACAAACGAATGGTTTTTTTACCATCCCATTTCGAGCATTTGGACGGGAGATAGCTTTTTTGCTGCCCGGATATTTGATGGAGGAAAACGCCCGTAACTCGGCCAAAAATTGCTCAAAATGCAAAAACTAATACATTTTTGGAATCCTCTCGTCATGAACAAACGAATGGTTTTTTTACCATCCCATTTCGAGCATTTGGGTAGAAGTTGGTTTTTTGCTGTGAAGGGTAGATTTATGGGGAAGACCTCGCGCACAAAAATTCTGGTAACTTTTTCGAAAATCACCCAAAATGCAAAAACTAATACATTTTCGGAATCCTCTCCTCAAGCACTGTGGAATGGTTTTTTCATCATTCAATTTCGAGCATTTGGGTGAGAGATAATATTGGTTTTCGCAAATTGCAGATTGAGAAAAATGCTGGTTACTCGGTCGGGAATTGCTCAAAATGCAAAAACTAATACATTTTCGGAAACCTCTCGTCAAGCACTGTGGAATGGTTAATTTACCATCGCATTTCGAGCATTTGGGTGGAAGTTGGTTTTTTGCTGTGAAGGGTAGATTTTTGAGGAAAAATTCAGGCAACTTTTTCGAAAATCACCCGAAATGCAAAAACGACCACATTTTTGGAATCCTCTCGTCGAGACGAATCGAATGGTTTTTTTTTACGAAAAATTTTGGAGCATTAGAACGAAAGTTGACTTTTCTTCCGGCGCGGCCGATTGATGGATGGTCGGCGCCGCAGAAAAATGCCCGTAACTCGGCCAAAAATTGCTCAAAATACAAAAACTAATACATTTTTGGAATCCTCTCGTCATGAACAAACGACTGGTTTTTACCATCCCATTTCGAGCATTTGGACGGGAGATAGCTTTTTTGCTGCCCGGATATTTGATGGAGGAAAACGCCCGTAACTCGGCCAAAAATTGCTCAAAATGCAAAAACTAATACATTTTTGGAATCCTCTCGTCATGAACAAACGAATGGTTTTTTTACCATCCCATTTCGAGCATTTGGGTAGAAGTTGGTTTATTGCTGTGAAGGGTAGATTTATGGGGAAGACCTCGCGCACAAAAATTCTGGTAACTTTTTCGAAAATCACCCAAAATGCAAAAACTAATACATTTTCGGAATCCTCTCCTCAAGCACTGTGGAATGGTTTTTTCATCATTCAATTTCGAGCATTTGGGTGAGAGATAATATTGGTTTTCGCAAATTGCAGATTGAGAAAAATGCTGGTTACTCGGTCGGAAATTGCTCAAAATGCAAAAACTAATACATTTTCGGAAACCTCTCGTCAAGCACTGTGGAATGGTTTTTTTACCATCGCATTTCGAGCATTTGGGTGGAAGTTGGTTTTTTGCTGTGAAGGGTAGATTTTTGAGGAAAAATTCAGGCAACTTTTTCGAAAATCACCCGAAATTCAAAAACGACCACATTTTTGGAATCCTCTCGTCGAGACGAATCGAATGGTTTTTTTACGAAAAATTTTGGAGCATTAGAACGAAAGTTGACTTTTCTTCCGGCGCGGCCGATTGATGGATGGTCGGCGCCGCAGAAAAATGCCCGTAACTCGGCCAAAAATTGCTCAAAATACAAAAACTAATACATTTTTGGAATCCTCTCGTCGAGACGAATCGAATGGTTTTTTTACGAAAAATTTTGGAGCATTAGAACGAAAGTTGACTTTTCTTCCGGCGCGGCCGATTGATGGATGGTCGGCGCCGCAGAAAAATGCCCGTAACTCGGCCAAAAATTGCTCAAAATACAAAAACTAATACATTTTTGGAATCCTCTCGTCATGAACAAACGAATGGTTTTTTTACCATCCCATTTCGAGCATTTGGACGGGAGATAGCTTTTTTGCTGCCCGGATATTTGATGGAGGAAAACGCCCGTAACTCGGCCAAAAATTGCTCAAAATGCAAAAACTAATACATTTTTGGAATCCTCTCGTCATGAACAAACGAATGGTTTTACCATCCCATTTCGAGCATTTGGGTAGAAGTTGGTTTTTTGCTGTGAAGGGTAGATTTATGGGGAAGACCTCGCGCACAAAAATTCTGGTAACTTTTTCGAAAATCACCCAAAATGCAAAAACTAATACATTTTCGGAATCCTCTCCTCAAGCACTGTGGAATGGTTTTTTCATCATTCAATTTCGAGCATTTGGGTGAGAGATAATATTGGTTTTCGCAAATTGCAGATTGAGAAAAATGCTGGTTACTCGGTCGGGAATTGCTCAAAATGCAAAAACTAATACATTTTCGGAAACCTCTCGTCAAGCACTGTGGAATGGTTTTTTTACCATCGCATTTCGAGCATTTGGGTGGAAGTTGGTTTTTTGCTGTGAAGGGTAGATTTTTGAGGAAAAATTCAGGCAACTTTTTCGAAAATCACCCGAAATGCAAAAACGACCACATTTTTGGAATCCTCTCGTCGAGACGAATCGAATGGTTTTTTTTTACGAAAAATTTTGGAGCATTAGAACGAAAGTTGACTTTTCTTCCGGCGCGGCCGATTGATGGATGGTCGGCGCCGCAGAAAAATGCCCGTAACTCGGCCAAAAATTGCTCAAAATACAAAAACTAATACATTTTTGGAATCCTCTCGTCATGAACAAACGAATGGTTTTTTTTACCATCCCATTTCGAGCATTTGGACGGGAGATAGCTTTTTTGCTGCCCGGATATTTGATGGAGGAAAACGCCCGTAACTCGGCCAAAAATTGCTCAAAATGCAAAAACTAATACATTTTTGGAATCCTCTCGTCATGAACAAACGAATGGTTTTTTTACCATCCCATTTCGAGCATTTGGGTAGAAGTTGGTTTTTTGCTGTGAAGGGTAGATTTATGGGAAAGACCTCGCGCACAAAAATTCTGGTAACTTTTTCGAAAATCACCCAAAATGCAAAAACTAATACATTTTCGGAATCCTCTCCTCAAGCACTGTGGAATGGTTTTTTCATCATTCAATTTCGAGCATTTGGGTGAGAGATAATATTGGTTTTCGCAAATTGCAGATTGAGAAAAATGCTGGTTACTCGGTCGGGAATTGCTCAAAATGCAAAAACTAATACATTTTCGGAAACCTCTCGTCAAGCACTGTGGAATGGTTTTTTTACCATCGCATTTCGAGCATTTGGGTGGAAGTTGGTTTTTTGCTGTGAAGGGTAGATTTTTGAGGAAAAATTCAGGCAACTTTTTCGAAAATCACCCAAAATGCAAAAACGACCACATTTTTGGAATCCTCTCGTCGAGACGAATCGAATGGTTTTTTTACGAAAAATTTTGGAGCATTAGAACGAAAGTTGACTTTTCTTCCGGCGCGGCCGATTGATGGATGGTCGGCGCCGCAGAAAAATGCCCGTAACTCGGCCAAAAATTGCTCAAAATACAAAAACTAATACATTTTTGGAATCCTCTCGTCATGAACAAACGAATGGTTTTTTTACCATCCCATTTCGAGCATTTGGACGGGAGATAGCTTTTTGGCTGCCCGGATATTTGATGGAGGAAAACGCCCGTAACTCGGCCAAAAATTGCTCAAAATGCAAAAACTAATACATTTTTGGAATCCTCTCGTCATGAACAAACGAATGGTTTTTACCATCCCATTTCGAGCATTTGGGTAGAAGTTGGTTTTTTGCTGTGAAGGGTAGATTTATGGGGAAGACCTCGCGCACAAAAATTCTGGTAACTTTTTCGAAAATCACCCAAAATGCAAAAACTAATACATTTTCGGAATCCTCTCCTCAAGCACTGTGGAATGGTTTTTTCATCATTCAATTTCGAGCATTTGGGTGAGAGATAATATTGGTTTTCGCAAATTGCAGATTGAGAAAAATGCTGGTTACTCGGTCGGGAATTGCTCAAAATGCAAAAACTAATACATTTTCGGAAACCTCTCGTCAAGCACTGTGGAATGGTTTTTTTACCATCGCATTTCGAGCATTTGGGTGGAAGTTGGTTTTTTGCTGTGAAGGGTAGATTTTTGAGGAAAAATTCAGGCAACTTTTTCGAAAATCACCCAAAATGCAAAAACGACCACATTTTTGGAATCCTCTCGTCGAGACGAATCGAATGGTTTTTTTACGAAAAATTTTGGAGCATTAGAACGAAAGTTGACTTTTCTTCCGGCGCGGCCGATTGATGGATGGTCGGCGCCGCAGAAAAATGCCCGTAACTCGGCCAAAAATTGCTCAAAATACAAAAACTAATACATTTTTGGAATCCCCTCGTCATGAACAAACGAATGGTTTTTTTACCATCCCATTTCGAGCATTTGGACGGGAGATAGCTTTTTTGCTGCCCGGATATTTGATGGAGGAAAACGCCCGTAACTCGGCCAAAAATTGCTCAAAATGCAAAAACTAATAAATTTTTGGAATCCTCTCGTCATGAACAAACGAATGGTTTTTTTACCATCCCATTTCGAGCATTTGGGTAGAAGTTGGTTTTTTGCTGTGAAGGGTAGATTTATGGGGAAGACCTCGCGCACAAAAATTCTGGTAACTTTTTCGAAAATCACCCAAAATGCAAAAACTAATACATTTTCGGAATCCTCTCCTCAAGCACTGTGGAATGGTTTTTTCATCATTCAATTTCGAGCATTTGGGTGAGAGATAATATTGGTTTTCGCAAATTGCAGATTGAGAAAAATGCTGGTTACTCGGTCGGGAATTGCTCAAAATGCAAAAACTAATACATTTTCGGAAACCTCTCGTCAAGCACTGTGGAATGGTTTTTTTACCATCGCATTTCGAGCATTTGGGTGGAAGTTGGTTTTTTGCTGTGAAGGGTAGATTTTTGAGGAAAAATTCAGGCAACTTTTTCGAAAATCACCCAAAATGCAAAAACGACCACATTTTTGGAATCCTCTCGTCGAGACGAATCGAATGGTTTTTTACGAAAAATTTTGGAGCATTAGAACGAAAGTTGACTTTTCTTCCGGCGCGGCCGATTGATGGATGGTCGGCGCCGCAGAAAAATGCCCGTAACTCGGCCAAAAATTGCTCAAAATACAAAAACTAATACATTTTTGGAATCCCCTCGTCATGAACAAACGAATGGTTTTTACCATCCCATTTCGAGCATTTGGACGGGAGATAGCTTTTTTGCTGCCCGGATATTTGATGGAGGAAAACGCCCGTAACTCGGCCAAAAATTGCTCAAAATGCAAAAACTAATAAATTTTTGGAATCCTCTCGTCATGAACAAACGAATGGTTTTTTTACCATCCCATTTCGAGCATTTGGGTAGAAGTTGGTTTTTTGCTGTGAAGGGTAGATTTATGGGGAAGACCTCGCGCACAAAAATTCTGGTAACTTTTTCGAAAATCACCCAAAATGCAAAAACTAATACATTTTCGGAATCCTCTCCTCAAGCACTGTGGAATGGTTTTTTCATCATTCAATTTCGAGCATTTGGGTGAGAGATAATATTGGTTTTCGCAAATTGCAGATTGAGAAAAATGCTGGTTACTCGGTCGGGAATTGCTCAAAATGCAAAAACTAATACATTTTCGGAAACCTCTCGTCAAGCACTGTGGAATGGTTTTTGTACCATCGCATTTCGAGCATTGGGGTGGATGTTGGTTTTTTGCTGTGAAGGGTAGATTTTTGAGGAAAAATTCAGGCAACTTTTTCGAAAATCACCCAAAATGCAAAAACGACCACATTTTTGGAATCCTCTCGTCGAGACGAATCGAATGGTTTTTTTACGAAAAATTTTGGAGCATTAGAACGAAAGTTGACTTTTCTTCCGGCGCGGCCGATTGATGGATGGTCGGCGCCGCAGAAAAATGCCCGTAACTCGGCCAAAAATTGCTCAAAATACAAAAACTAATACATTTTTGGAATCCCCTCGTCATGAACAAACGAATGGTTTTTACCATCCCATTTCGAGCATTTGGACGGGAGATAGCTTTTGCTGCCCGGATATTTGATGGAGGAAAACGCCCGTAACTCGGCCAAAAATTGCTCAAAATGCAAAAACTAATAAATTTTTGGAATCCTCTCGTCATGAACAAACGAATGGTTTTTACCATCCCATTTCGAGCATTTGGGTCGAAGTTGGTTTTTTGCTGTGAAGGGTAGATTTATGGGAAGACCTCGCGCACAAAAATTCTGGTAACTTTTTCGAAAATCACCCAAAATGCAAAAACTAATACATTTTCGGAATCCTCTCCTCAAGCACTGTGGAATGGTTTTTCATCATTCAATTTCGAGCATTTGGGTGAGAGATAATATTGGTTTTCGCAAATTGCAGATTGAGAAAAATGCTGGTTACTCGGTGGGGAATTGCTCAAAATGCAAAAACTAATACATTTTCGGAAACCTCTCGTCAAGCACTGTGGAATGGTTTTTACCATCGCATTTCGAGCATTTGGGTGGAAGTTGGTTTTTTGCTGTGAAGGGTAGATTTTTGAGGAAAAATTCAGGCAACTTTTTCGAAAATCACCCAAAATGCAAAAACGACCACATTTTTGGAATCCTCTCGTCGAGACGAATCGAATGGTTTTTTTACGAAAAATTTTGGAGCATTAGAACGAAAGTTGACTTTTCTTCCGGCGCGGCCGATTGATGGATGGTCGGCGCCGCAGAAAAATGCCCGTAACTCGGCCAAAAATTGCTCAAAATACAAAAACTAATACATTTTTGGAATCCTCTCGTCATGAACAAACGAATGGTTTTTTACCATCCCATTTCGAGCATTTGGACGGGAGATAGCTTTTTTGCTGCCCGGATATTTGATGGAGGAAAACGCCCGTAACTCGGCCAAAAATTGCTCAAAATGCAAAAACTAATACATTTTTGGAATCCTCTCGTCATGAACAAACGAATGGTTTTTTACCATCCCATTTCGAGCATTTGGGTAGAAGTTGGTTTTTTGCTGTGAAGGGTAGATTTATGGGGAAGACCTCGCGCACAAAAATTCTGGTAACTTTTTCGAAAATCACCCAAAATGCAAAAACTAATACATTTTCGGAATCCTCTCCTCAAGCACTGTGGAATGGTTTTTTCATCATTCAATTTCGAGCATTTGGGTGAGAGATAATATTGGTTTTCGCAAATTGCAGATTGAGAAAAATGCTGGTTACTCGGTCGGGAATTGCTCAAAATGCAAAAACTAATACATTTTCGGAAACCTCTCGTCAAGCACTGTGGAATGGTTTTTACCTTCGCTTTTCGATCATTGGGGTGGAAGTTGGTTTTTGTCTGTGAAGATTATATTTTTTATTAAAATTTAAGGCAACTTTTTCTAAAATCACCCAAAATGCAAAAACGACCACATTTTTGGAATCCTCTCGTCGAGACGAATCGAATGGTTTTTTTACGAAAAATTTTGGAGCATTAGAACGAAAGTTGACTTTTCTTCCGGCGCGGCCGATTGATGGATGGTCGGCGCCGCAGAAAAATGCCCGTAACTCGGCCAAAAATTGCTCAAAATACAAAAACTAATACATTTTTGGAATCCTCTCGTCATGAACAAACGAATGGTTTTTACCATCCCATTTCGAGCATTTGGACGGGAGATAGCTTTTTTGCTGCCCGGATATTTGATGGAGGAAAACGCCCGTAACTCGGCCAAAAATTGCTCAAAATGCAAAAACTAATACATTTTTGGAATCCTCTCGTCATGAACAAACGAATGGTTTTTTTACCATCCCATTTCGAGCATTTGGGTAGAAGTTGGTTTTTTGCTGTGAAGGGTAGATTTATGGGGAAGACCTCGCGCACAAAAATTCTGGTAACTTTTTCGAAAATCACCCAAAATGCAAAAACTAATACATTTTCGGAATCCTCTCCTCAAGCACTGTGGAATGGTTTTTTCATCATTCAATTTCGAGCATTTGGGTGAGAGATAATATTGGTTTTCGCAAATTGCAGATTGAGAAAAATGCTGGTTACTCGGTCGGGAATTGCTCAAAATGCAAAAACTAATACATTTTCGGAAACCTCTCGTCAAGCACTGTGGAATGGTTTTTTTACCATCGCATTTCGAGCTTTTGGGTGGATGTTGTTTTTTTGCTGTGAAGGGTAGATTTTTGAGGAAAAATTCAGGCAACTTTTTCGAAAATCACCCTAAATGCAAAAACGACCACATTTTTGGAATCCTCTCGTCGAGACGAATCGAATGGTTTTTTTACGAAAAATTTTGGAGCATTAGAACGAAAGTTGACTTTTCTTCCGGCGCGGCCGATTGATGGATGGTCGGCGCCGCAGAAAATGCCCGTAACTCGGCCAAAAATTGCTCAAAATACAAAAACTAATACATTTTTGGAATCCTCTCGTCATGAACAAACGAATGGTTTTTACCATCCCATTTCGAGCATTTGGACGGGAGATAGCTTTTTTGCTGCCCGGATATTTGATGGAGGAAAACGCCCGTAACTCGGCCAAAAATTGCTCAAAATGCAAAAACTAATACATTTTTGGAATCCTCTCGTCATGAACAAACGAATCGTTTTTACCATCCCATTTCGAGCATTTGGGTAGAAGTTGGTTTTTTGCTGTGAAGGGTAGATTTATGGGGAAGACCTCGCGCACAAAAATTCTGGTAACTTTTTCGAAAATCACCCAAAATGCAAAAACTAATACATTTTCGGAATCCTCTCCTCAAGCACTGTGGAATGGTTTTTTCATCATTCAATTTCGAGCATTTGGGTGAGAGATAATATTGGTTTTCGCAAATTGCAGATTGAGAAAAATGCTGGTTACTCGGTCGGGAATTGCTCAAAATGCAAAAACTAATACATTTTCGGAAACCTCTCGTCAAGCACTGTGGAATGGTTTTTTACCATCGCATTTCGAGAATTTGGGTGGAAGTTGGTTTTTGCTGTGAAGGGTAGATTTTTGAGGAAAAATTCAGGCAACTTTTTCGAAAATCACCCAAAATGCAAAAACGACCACATTTTTGGAATCCTCTCGTCGAGACGAATCGAATGGTTTTTTACGAAAAATTTTGGAGCATTAGAACGAAAGTTGACTTTTCTTCCGGCGCGGCCGATTGATGGATGGTCGGCGCCGCAGAAAAATGCCCGTAACTCGGCCAAAAATTGCTCAAAATACAAAAACTAATACATTTTTGGAATCCTCTCGTCATGAACAAACGAATGGTTTTTACCATCCCATTTCGAGCATTTGGACGGGAGATAGCTTTTTGCTGCCCGGATATTTGATGGAGGAAAACGCCCGTAACTCGGCCAAAAATTGCTCAAAATGCAAAAACTAATACATTTTTGGAATCCTCTCGTCATGAACAAACGAATGGTTTTTACCATCCCATTTCGAGCATTTGGGTAGAAGTTGGTTTTTTGCTGTGAAGGGTAGATTTATGGGGAAGACCTCGCGCACAAAAATTCTGGTAACTTTTTCGAAAATCACCCAAAATGCAAAAACTAATACATTTTCGGAATCCTCTCCTCAAGCACTGTGGAATGGTTTTTTCATCATTCAATTTAGAGCATGTGGGTCAGAGATAATATTGGTTTTCTCAAATTGCAGATTGAGAAAAATGCTGGTTACTCGGTCGGGAATTGCTCAAAATGCAAAAACTAATACATTTTCGGAAACCTCTCGTCAAGAACTGTGGAATGGTTTTTTACCATCGCATTTCGAGCATTTGGGTGGAAGTTGGTTTTTGCTGTGAAGGGTAGATTTTTGAGGAAAAATTCAGGCAACTTTTTCGAAAATCACCCGAAATTCAAAAACGACCACATTTTTGGAATCCTCTCGTCGAGACGAATCGAAGGGTTTTTTTACGAAAAATTTTGGAGCATTAGAACGAAAGTTGACTTTTCTTCCGGCGCGGCCGATTGATGGATGGTCGGCGCCGCAGAGAAATGCCCGTAACTCGGTCGAAAATTGCTCAAATTTCAAAAACTAATACATTTTTGGAATCCTCTCGTCGAGACGAATCGAATGGTTTTTTTACGAAAAATTTTGGAGCATTAGAACGAAAGTTGACTTTTCTTCCGGCGCGGCCGATTGATGGATGGTCGGCGCCGCAGAAAAATGCCCGTAACTCGGCCAAAAATTGCTCAAAATACAAAAACTAATACATTTTTGGAATCCTCTCGTCATGAACAAACGAATGGTTTTTACCATCCCATTTCGAGCATTTGGGTAGAAGTTGGTTTTTGCTGTGAAGGGTAGATTTATGGGGAAGACCTCGCGCACAAAAATTCTGGTAACTTTTTCGAAAATCACCCAAAATGCAAAAACTAATACATTTTCGGAATCCTCTCCTCAAGCACTGTGGAATGGTTTTTTCATCATTCAATTTCGAGCATTTGGGTGAGAGATAATATTGGTTTTCGCAAATTGCAGATTGAGAAAAATGCTGGTTACTCGGTCGGGAATTGCTCAAAATGCAAAAACTAATACATTTTCGGAAACCTCTCGTCAAGCACTGTGGAATGGTTTTTTACCATCGCATTTCGAGCATTTGGGTGGAAGTTGGTTTTGTGCTGTGAAGGGTAGATTTTTGAGGAAAAATTCAGGCAACTTTTTCGAAAATCACCCAAAATGCAAAAACGACCACATTTTTGGAATCCTCTCGTCGAGACGAATCGAATGGTTTTTTTTACGAAAAATTTTGGAGCATTAGAACGAAAGTTGACTTTTCTTCCGGCGCGGCCGATTGATGGATGGTCGGCGCCGCAGAAAAATGCCCGTAACTCGGCCAAAAATTGCTCAAAATACAAAAACTAATACATTTTTGGAATCCTCTCGTCATGAACAAACGAATGGTTTTTTTACCATCCCATTTCGAGCATTTGGACGGGAGATAGCTTTTTTGCTGCCCGGATATTTGATGGAGGAAAACGCCCGTAACTCGGCCAAAAATTGCTCAAAATGCAAAAACTAATACATTTTTGGAATCCTCTCGTCATGAACAAACGAATGGTTTTTACCATCCCATTTCGAGCATTTGGGTAGAAGTTGGTTTTTGCTGTGAAGGGTAGATTTATGGGGAAGACCTCGCGCACAAAAATTCTGGTAACTTTTTCGAAAATCACCCAAAATGCAAAAACTAATACATTTTCGGAATCCTCTCCTCAAGCACTGTGGAATGGTTTTTTCATCATTCAATTTCGAGCATTTGGGTGAGAGATAATATTGGTTTTCGCAAATTGCAGATTGAGAAAAATGCTGGTTACTCGGTCGGGAATTGCTCAAAATGCAAAAACTAATACATTTTCGGAAACCTCTCGTCAAGCACTGTGGAATGGTTTTTTTACCATCGCATTTCGAGCTTTTGGGTGGAAGTTGGTTTTTTGCTGTGATGGGTATATTTTTGAGTAAAAATTCAGGCAACTTTTTCTAAAATCACCCAAAATGAAAAAACGACCACATTTTTGGAATCCTCTCGTCGAGACGAATCGAATGGTTTTTTTACGAAAAATTTTGGAGCATTAGAACGAAAGTTGACTTTTCTTCCGGCGCGGCCGATTGATGGATGGTCGGCGCCGCAGAAAAATGCCCGTAACTCGGCCAAAAATTGCTCAAAATACAAAAACTAATACATTTTTGGAATCCTCTCGTCGAGACGAATCGAATGGTTTTTTTACGAAAAATTTTGGAGCATTAGAACGAAAGTTGACTTTTCTTCCGGCGCGGCCGATTGATGGATGGTCGGCGCCGCAGAAAAATGCCCGTAACTCGGCCAAAAATTGCTCAAAATACAAAAACTAATACATTTTTGGAATCCTCTCGTCATGAACAAACGAATGGTTTTTACCATCCCATTTCGAGCATTTGGACGGGAGATAGCTTTTGCTGCCCGGATATTTGATGGAGGAAAACGCCCGTAACTCGGCCAAAAATTGCTCAAAATGCAAAAACTAATACATTTTTGGAATCCTCTCGTCATGAACAAACGAATGGTTTTTACCATCCCATTTCGAGCATTTGGGTAGAAGTTGGTTTTTGCTGTGAAGGGTAGATTTATGGGAAGACCTCGCGCACAAAAATTCTGGTAACTTTTTCGAAAATCACCCAAAATGCAAAAACTAATACATTTTCGGAATCCTCTCCTCAAGCACTGTGGAATGGTTTTTCATCATTCAATTTCGAGCATTTGGGTGAGAGATAATATTGGTTTTCGCAAATTGCAGATTGAGAAAAATGCTGGTTACTCGGTCGGGAATTGCTCAAAATGCAAAAACTAATACATTTTCGGAAACCTCTCGTCAAGCACTGTGGAATGGTTTTTTTACCATCGCATTTCGAGCATTTGGGTGGAAGTTGGTTTTTGCTGTGAAGGGTAGATTTTTGAGGAAAAATTCAGGCAACTTTTTCGAAAATCACCCAAAATGCAAAAACGACCACATTTTTGGAATCCTCTCGTCGAGACGAATCGAATGGTTTTTTTACGAAAAATTTTGGAGCATTAGAACGAAAGTTGACTTTTCTTCCGGCGCGGCCGATTGATGGATGGTCGGCGCCGCAGAAAATGCCCGTAACTCGGCCAAAAATTGCTCAAAATACAAAAACTAATACATTTTTGGAATCCTCTCGTCATGAACAAACGAATGGTTTTTACCATCCCATTTCGAGCATTTGGACGGGAGATAGCTTTTTTGCTGACCGGATATTTGATGGAGGAAAACGCCCGTAACTCGGCCAAAAATTGCTCAAAATGCAAAAACTAATACATTTTTGGAATCCTCTCGTCATGAACAAACGAATGGTTTTTACCATCCCATTTCGAGCATTTGGGTAGAAGTTGGTTTTTTGCTGTGAAGGGTAGATTTATGGGGAAGACCTCGCGCACAAAAATTCTGGTAACTTTTTCGAAAATCACCCAAAATGCAAAAACTAATACATTTTCGGAATCCTCTCCTCAAGCACTGTGGAATGGTTTTTCGTCATTCAATTTCGAGCATTTGGGTGAGAGATAATATTGGTTTTCGCAAATTGCAGATTGAGAAAAATGCTGGTTACTCGGTCGGGAATTGCTCAAAATGCAAAAACTAATACATTTTCGGAAACCTCTCGTCAAGCACTCTGTACTGGTTTTTATACCATCGCATTTCGAGCATTTGGGTGGATGTTGGTTTTTGCTGTGAAGGGTAGATTTTTGAGGAAAAATTCAGGCAACTTTTTCGAAAATCACCCAAAATGCAAAAACGACCACATTTTTGGAATCCTCTCGTCGAGACGAATCGAATGGTTTTTTTACGAAAAATTTTGGAGCATTAGAACGAAAGTTGACTTTTCTTCCGGCGCGGCCGATTGATGGATGGTCGGCGCCGCAGAAAATTGCCCGTAACTCGGCCAAAAATTGCTCAAAATACAAAAACTAATACATTTTTGGAATCCTCTCGTCGAGACGAATCGAATGGTTTTTACGAAAAATTTTGGAGCATTAGAACGAAAGTTGACTTTTCTTCCGGCGCGGCCGATTGATGGATGGTCGGCGCCGCAGAAAAATGCCCGTAACTCGGCCAAAAATTGCTCAAAATACAAAAACTAATACATTTTTGGAATCCTCTCGTCATGAACAAACGAATGGTTTTTTTACCATCCCATTTCGAGCATTTGGACGGGAGATAGCTTTTTTTCTGCCCGGATATTTGATGAAGGAAAACGCCCGTAACTCGGCCAAAAATTGCTCAAAATGCAAAAACTAATACATTTTTGGAATCCTCTCGTCATGAACAAACGAATGTTTTTTTTACCATCCCATTTCGAGCATTTGGGTAGAAGTTGGTTTTTTGCTGTGAAGGGTAGATTTATGGGGAAGACCTCGCGCACAAAAATTCTGGTAACTTTTTCGAAAATCACCCAAAATGCAAAAACTAATACATTTTCGGAATCCTCTCCTCACGCACTGTGGAATGGTTTTTTCATCATTCAATTTCGAGCATTTGGGTGAGAGATAATATTGGTTTTCGCAAATTGCAGATTGAGAAAAATGCTGGTTACTCGGTCGGGAATTGCTCAAAATGCAAAAACTAATACATTTTCGGAAACCTCTCGTCAAGCACTGTGGAATGGTTTTTTTACCATCGCATTTCGAGCATTTGGGTGGAAGTTGGTTTTTTGCTGTGAAGGGTAGATTTTTGAGGAAAAATTCGGGCAACTTTTTCGAAAATCACCCGAAATGCAAAAACGACCACATTTTTGGAATCCTCTCGTCGAGACGAATCGAATGGTTTTTTTACCATCCCATTTCGAGCATTTGGGTAGAAGTTGGTTTTTTGCTGTGAAGGGTAGATTTATGGGGAAGACCTCGCGCATAAAAATTCTGGTAACTTTTTCGAAAATCACCCAAAATGCAAAAACTAATACATTTTCGGAATCCTCTCCTCAAGCACTGTGGAATGGTTTTTTCATCATTCAATTTCGAGCATTTGGGTGAGAGATAATATTGGTTTTCGCAAATTGCAGATTGAGAAAAATGCTGGTTACTCGGTCGGGAATTGCTCAAAATGCAAAAACTAATACATTTTCGGAAACCTCTCGTCAAGCACTGTGGAATGGTTTTTTCCCAGCGCATTTCGAGCATTTGGGTGGAAGTTGGTGTTTGGCTGTGAAGGGTAGATTTTTGAGGAAAAATTCAGGCAACTTTTTCGAAAATCACCCGAAATGCAAAAACGACCACATTTTTGGAATCCTCTCGTCGAGACGAATCGAATGGTTTTTTTACGAAAAATTTTGGAGCATTAGAACGAAAGTTGACTTTTCTTCCGGCGCGGCCGATTGATGGATGGTCGGCGCCGCAGAAAAATGCCCGTAACTCGGCCAAAAATTGCTCAAAATACAAAAACTAATACATTTTTGGAATCCTCTCGTCATGAACAAACGAATGGTTTTTTTACCATCCCATTTCGAGCATTTGGACGGGAGATAGCTTTTTTGCTGCCCGGATATTTGATGGAGGAAAACGCCCGTAACTCGGCCAAAAATTGCTCAAAATGCAAAAACTAATACATTTTTGGAATCCTCTCGTCATGAACAAACGAATGGTTTTTACCATCCCATTTCGAGCATTTGGGTAGAAGTTGGTTTTTTGCTGTGAAGGGTAGATTTATGGGGAACACCTCGCGCACAAAAATTCTGGTAACTTTTTCGAAAATCACCCAAAATGCAAAAACTAATACATTTTCGGAATCCTCTCCTCAAGCACTGTGGAATGGTTTTTCATCATTCAATTTCGAGCATTTGGGTGAGAGATAATATTGGTTTTCGCAAATTGCAGATTGAGAAAAATGCTGGTTACTCGGTCGGGAATTGCTCAAAATGCAAAAACTAATACATTTTCGGAAACCTCTCGTCAAGCACTGTGGAATGGTTTTTTACCATCGCATTTCGAGCATTTGGGTGGAAGTTGGTTTTTGCTGTGACGGGTAGATTTTTGAGGAAAAATTCGGGCAACTTTTTCGAAAATCACCCAAAATGCAAAAACGACCACATTTTTGGAATCCTCTCGTCGAGACGAATCGAATGGTTTTTTTACGAAAAATTTTGGAGCATTAGAACGAAAGTTGACTTTTCTTCCGGCGCGGCCGATTGATGGATGGTCGGCGCCGCAGAAAAATGCCCGTAACTCGGCCAAAAATTGCTCAAAATACAAAAACTAATACATTTTTGGAATCCTCTCGTCATGAACAAACGAATGGTTTTTACCATCCCATTTCGAGCATTTGGACGGGAGATCGCTTGGTGGCTGCCCGGATATTTGATGGAGGAAAACGCCCGTAACTCGGCCAAAAATTGCTCAAAATGCAAAAACTAATACATTTTTGGAATCCTCTCGTCATGAACAAACGAATGGTTTTTTTACCATCCCATTTCGAGCATTTGGGTAGAAGTTGGTTTTTTGCTGTGAAGGGTAGATTTATGGGGAAGACCTCGCGCACAAAAATTCCAGTAACTTTTTCGAAAATCACCCAAAATGCAAAAACTAATACATTTTCGGAATCCTCTCCTCAAGCACTGTGGAATGGTTTTTTCATCATTCAATTTCGAGCATTTGGGTGAGAGATAATATTGGTTTTCGCAAATTGCAGATTGAGAAAAATGCTGGTTACTCGGTCGGGAATTGCTCAAAATGCAAAAACTAATACATTTTCGGAAACCTCTCGTCAAGCACTGTGGAATGGTTTTTTTACCATCGCATTTCGAGCATTTGGGTGGAAGTTGGTTTTTTGCTGTGAAGGGTAGATTTTTGAGGAAAAATTCAGGCAACTTTTTCGAAAATCACCCAAAATGCAAAAACGACCACATTTTTGGAATCCTCTCGTCGAGACGAATCGAATGGTTTTTTTTACGAAAAATTTTGGAGCATTAGAACGAAAGTTGACTTTTCTTCCGGCGCGGCCGATTGATGGATGGTCGGCGCCGCAGAAAAATGCCCGTAACTCGGCCAAAAATTGCTCAAAATACAAAAACTAATACATTTTTGGAATCCTCTCGTCGAGACGAATCGAATGGTTTTTTTACGAAAAATTTTGGAGCATTAGAACGAAAGTTGACTTTTCTTCCGGCGCGGCCGATTGATGAATGGTCGGCGCCGCAGAAAAATGCCCGTAACTCGGCCAAAAATTGCTCAAAATACAAAAACTAATACATTTTTGGAATCCTCTCGTCATGAACAAACGAATGGTTTTTACCATCCCATTTCGAGCATTTGGACGGGAGATAGCTTTTTGCTGCCCGGATATTTGATGGAGGAAAACGCCCGTAACTCGGCCAAAAATTGCTCAAAATGCAAAAACTAATACATTTTTGGAATCCTCTCGTCATGAACAAACGAATGGTTTTTACCATCCCATTTCGAGCATTTGGGTAGAAGTTGGTTTTTGCTGTGAAGGGTAGATTTATGGGGAAGACCTCGCGCACAAAAATTCTGGTAACTTTTTCGAAAATCACCCAAAATGCAAAAACTAATACATTTTCGGAATCCTCTCCTCAAGCACTGTGGAATGGTTTTTCATCATTCAATTTCGAGCATTTGGGTGAGAGATAATATTGGTTTTCGCAAATTGCAGATTGAGAAAAATGCTGGTTACTCGGTCGGGAATTGCTCAAAATGCAAAAACTAATACATTTTCGGAAACCTCTCGTCAAGCACTGTGGAATGGTTTTTACCATCGCATTTCGAGCATTTGGGTGGAAGTTGGTTTTTGCTGTGAAGGGTAGATTTTTGAGGAAAAATTCGGGCAACTTTTTCGAAAATCACCCAAAATGCAAAAACGACCACATTTTTGGAATCCTCTCGTCGAGACGAATCGAATGGTTTTTTACGAAAAATTTTGGAGCATTAGAACGAAAGTTGACTTTTCTTCCGGCGCGGCCGATTGATGGATGGTCGGCGCCGCAGAAAAATGCCCGTAACTCGGCCAAAAATTGCTCAAAATGCAAAAACTAATACATTTTTGGAATCCTCTCGTCATGAACCAACGAATGGTTTGGTAACCAGCCCATTGCGAGCAGTTGGGTAGGAGTTGGTGTTGTGCTGTGAAGGGTAGATTTATGGGGAAGACCTCGCGCACAAAAATTCCAGTAACTTTTTCGAAAATCACCCAAAATGCAAAAACTAATACATTTTTGGAATCCTCTCGTCAAGCACTATCGAATGGTTTTTCATCATTCAATTTCGAGCATTTGGGTGAGAGATAATATTGGTTTTCGCAAATTGCAGATTGAGAAAAATGCTGGTTACTCGGTCGGGAATTGCTCAAAATGCAAAAACTAATACATTTTCGGAAACCTCTCGTCAAGCACTGTGGAATGGTTTTTTTACCATCGCATTTCGAGCATTTGGGTGGAAGTTGGTTTTTTGCTGTGAAGGGAAGATTTTTGAGGAAAAATTCAGGCAACTTTTTCGAAAATCACCCAAAATGCAAAAACGACCACATTTTTGGAATCCTCTCGTCGAGACGAATCGAATGGTTTTTACGAAAAATTTTGGAGCATTAGAACGAAAGTTGACTTTTCTTCCGGCGCGGCCGATTGATGGATGGTCGGCGCCGCAGAAAAATGCCCGTAACTCGGCCAAAAATTGCTCAAAATACAAAAACTAATACATTTTTGGAATCCTCTCGTCGAGACGAATCGAATGGTTTTTTTACGAAAAATTTTGGAGCATTAGAACGAAAGTTGACTTTTCTTCCGGCGCGGCCGATTGATGAATGGTCGGCGCCGCAGAAAAATGCCCGTAACTCGGCCAAAAATTGCTCAAAATACAAAAACTAATACATTTTTGGAATCCTCTCGTCATGAACAAACGAATGGTTTTTTTACCATCCCATTTCGAGCATTTGGACGGGAGATAGCTTTTTTGCTGCCCGGATATTTGATGGAGGAAAACGCCCGTAACTCGGCCAAAAATTGCTCAAAATGCAAAAACTAATACATTTTTGGAATCCTCTCGTCATGAACAAACGAATGGTTTTTGTTACCAGCCCAGTTCGAGCATTTGGGTAGAAGTTGGTTTTTTGCTGTGAAGGGTAGATTTATGGGGAAGACCTCGCGCACAAAAATTCTGGTAACTTTTTCGAAAATCACCCAAAATGCAAAAACTAATACATTTTCGGAATCCTCTCCTCAAGCACTGTGGAATGGTTTTTTCATCATTCAATTTCGAGCATTTGGGTGAGAGATAATATTGGTTTTCGCAAATTGCAGATTGAGAAAAATGCTGGTTACTCGGTCGGGAATTGCTCAAAATGCAAAAACTAATACATTTTCGGAAACCTCTCGTCAAGCACTGTGGAATGGTTTTTTTACCATCGCATTTCGAGCATTTGGGTGGAAGTTGGTTTTTTGCTGTGAAGGGTAGATTTTTGAGGAAAAATTCGGGCAACTTTTTCGAAAATCACCCGAAATGCAAAAACGACCACATTTTTGGAATCCTCTCGTCGAGACGAATCGAATGGTTTTTTTACCATCCCATTTCGAGCATTTGGGTAGAAGTTGGTTTTTGCTGTGAAGGGTAGATTTATGGGAAGACCTCGCGCATAAAAATTCTGGTAACTTTTTCGAAAATCACCCAAAATGCAAAAACTAATACATTTTCGGAATCCTCTCCTCAAGCACTGTGGAATGGTTTTTCATCATTCAATTTCGAGCATTTGGGTGAGAGATAATATTGGTTTTCGCAAATTGCAGATTGAGAAAAATGCTGGTTACTCGGTCGGGAATTGCTCAAAATGCAAAAACTAATACATTTTCGGAAACCTCTCGTCAAGCACTGTGGACTGGTTTTTACCATCGAATTTCGAGCTTTTGGGTGGATGTTGTTTTTTTGCTGTGAAGGGTAGATTTTTGAGGAAAAATTCAGGCAACTTTTTCGAAAATCACCCGAAATGCAAAAACGACCACATTTTTGGAATCCTCTCGTCGAGACGAATCGAATGGTTTTTTTACGAAAAATTTTGGAGCATTAGAACGAAAGTTGACTTTTCTTCCGGCGCGGCCGATTGATGGATGGTCGGCGCCGCAGAAAATGCCCGTAACTCGGCCAAAAATTGCTCAAAATACAAAAACTAATACATTTTTGGAATCCTCTCGTCATGAACAAACGAATGGTTTTTACCATCCCATTTCGAGCATTTGGACGGGAGATAGCTTTTTTGCTGCCCGGATATTTGATGGAGGAAAACGCCCGTAACTCGGCCAAAAATTGCTCAAAATGCAAAAACTAATACATTTTTGGAATCCTCTCGTCATGAACAAACGAATGGTTTTTTTACCATCCCATTTCGAGCATTTGGGTAGAAGTTGGTTTTTTGCTGTGAAGGGTAGATTTATGGGGAACACCTCGCGCACAAAAATTCTGGTAACTTTTTCGAAAATCACCCAAAATGCAAAAACTAATACATTTTCGGAATCCTCTCCTCAAGCACTGTGGAATGGTTTTTTCATCATTCAATTTCGAGCATTTGGGTGAGAGATAATATTGGTTTTCGCAAATTGCAGATTGAGAAAAATGCTGGTTACTCGGTCGGGAATTGCTCAAAATGCAAAAACTAATACATTTTCGGAAACCTCTCGTCAAGCACTGTGGAATGGTTTTTTTACCATCGCATTTCGAGCATTTGGGTGGAAGTTGGTTTTTTGCTGTGAAGGGTAGATTTTTGAGGAAAAATTCGGGCAACTTTTTCGAAAATCACCCGAAATGCAAAAACGACCACATTTTTGGAATCCTCTCGTCGAGACGAATCGAATGGTTTTTTTACGAAAAATTTTGGAGCATTAGAACGAAAGTTGACTTTTCTTCCGGCGCGGCCGATTGATGGATGGTCGGCGCCGCAGAAAAATGCCCGTAACTCGGCCAAAAATTGCTCAAAATACAAAAACTAATACATTTTTGGAATCCTCTCGTCATGAACAAACGAATGGTATTTTTACCATCCCATTTCGAGCATTTGGACGGGAGATAGCTTTTCTTGCTGCCCGGATATTTGATGGAGGAAAACGCCCGTAACTCGGCCAAAAATTGCTCAAAATGCAAAAACTAATACATTTTTGGAATCCTCTCGTCATGAACAAACGAATGGTTTTTTTACCATCCCATTTCGAGCATTTGGGTAGAAGTTGGTTTTGTGCTGGGACGGGTAGATTTCTGGGGAAGACCTCGCGCACAAAAATTCTGGTAACTTTTTCGAAAATCACCCAAAATGCAAAAACTAATACATTTTCGGAATCCTCTCCTCAAGCACTGTGGAATGGTTTTTTCATCATTCAATTTCGAGCATTTGGGTGAGAGATAATATTGGTTTTCGCAAATTGCAGATTGAGAAAAATGCTGGTTACTCGGTCGGGAATTGCTCAAAATGCAAAAACTAATACATTTTCGGAAACCTCTCGTCAAGCACTGTGGAATGGTTTTTTTACCATCGCATTTCGAGCATTTGGGTGGAAGTTGGTTTTTTGCTGTGAAGGGTAGATTTTTGAGGAAAAATTCGGGCAACTTTTTCGAAAATCACCCGAAATGCAAAAACGACCACATTTTTGGAATCCTCTCGTCGAGACGAATCGAATGGTTTTTTTACCATCCCATTTCGAGCATTTGGGTAGCAGTTGGTTTTTTGCTGTGAAGGGTAGATTTATGGGGAAGACCTCGCGCATAAAAATTCTGGTAACTTTTTCGAAAATCACCCAAAATGCAAAAACTAATACATTTTCGGAATCCTCTCCTCAAGCACTGTGGAATGGTTTTTTCATCATTCAATTTCGAGCATTTGGGTGAGAGATAATATTGGTTTTCGCAAATTGCAGATTGAGAAAAATGCTGGTTACTCGGTCGGGAATTGCTCAAAATGCAAAAACTAATACATTTTCGGAAACCTCTCGTCAAGCACTGTGGAATGGTTTTTTACCATCGCATTTCGAGCATTTGGGTGGAAGTTGGTTTTGCTGTGAAGGGTAGATTTTTGAGGAAAAATTCAGGCAACTTTTTCGAAAATCACCCGAAATGCAAAAACGACCACATTTTTGGAATCCTCTCGTCGAGACGAATCGAATGGTTTTACGAAAAATTTTGGAGCATTAGAACGAAAGTTGACTTTTCTTCCGGCGCGGCCGATTGATGGATGGTCGGCGCCGCAGAAAATGCCCGTAACTCGGCCAAAAATTGCTCAAAATACAAAAACTAATACATTTTTGGAATCCTCTCGTCATGAACAAACGAATGGTTTTTACCATCCCATTTCGAGCATTTGGACGGGAGATAGCTTTTGCTGCCCGGATATTTGATGGAGGAAAACGCCCGTAACTCGGCCAAAAATTGCTCAAAATGCAAAAACTAATACATTTTTGGAATCCTCTCGTCATGAACAAACGAATGGTTTTTACCATCCCATTTCGAGCATTTGGGTAGAAGTTGGTTTTTTGCTGTGAAGGGTAGATTTATGGGGAACACCTCGCGCACAAAAATTCTGGTAACTTTTTCGAAAATCACCCAAAATGCAAAAACTAATACATTTTCGGAATCCTCTCCTCAAGCACTGTGGAATGGTTTTTTCATCATTCAATTTCGAGCATTTGGGTGAGAGATAATATTGGTTTTCGCAAATTGCAGATTGAGAAAAATGCTGGTTACTCGGTCGGGAATTGCTCAAAATGCAAAAACTAATACATTTTCGGAAACCTCTCGTCAAGCACTGTGGAATGGTTTTTACCATGGCATTTCGAGAATTTGGGTGTAAGTTGGTTTTTTGCTGTTATGGTTTGATTTTTGAGGAAAAATTCGGGCAACTTTTTCGAAAATCACCCAAAATGCAAAAACGACCACATTTTTGGAATCCTCTCGTCGAGACGAATCGAATGGTTTTTTACGAAAAATTTTGGAGCATTAGAACGAAAGTTGACTTTTCTTCCGGCGCGGCCGATTGATGGATGGTCGGCGCCGCAGAAAATGCCCGTAACTCGGCCAAAAATTGCTCAAAATACAATAACTAAGACATTTTTGGAATCCTCTGGTCATTAAAAAACGATTGGTTTTTTTACCATCCCTTTTCGAGCTTTTGGAGGGGAGATAGCTTTTTTGGTGCCCGGTTATTTGATGGAGGAAAACGCCCGTAACTCGGCCAAAAATTGCTCAAAATGCAAAAACTAATACATTTTTGGAATCCTCTCGTCATGAACAAACGAATGGTTTTTTTACCATCCCATTTCGAGCCTTTGGGTAGAAGTTGGTTTTTTGCTGTGAAGGGTAGAGTTAGGGGGAAGACCTCGCGCGCAAAAATTCTGGTAACTTTTTCGAAAATCACCCAAAATGCAAAAACTACTACATTTTAGGAATCCTCTCCTCAAGCACTGTGGAATGGTTTTTGATCATTCAATTTCGAGCATTTGGGTGAGAGATAATATTGGTTTTCGCAAATTGCAGATTGAGAAAAATGCTGGTTACTCGGTCGGGAATTGCTCAAAATGCAAAAACTAATACATTTTCGGAAACCTCTCGTCAAGCACTGTGGAATGGTTTTTTTACCATCGCATTTCGAGCATTTGGGTGGAAGTTGGTTTTTTGCTGTGAAGGGTAGATTTTTGAGGAAAAATTCGGGCAACTTTTTCGAAAATCACCCAAAATGCAAAAACGACCACATTTTTGGAATCCTCTCGTCGAGACGAATCGAATGGTTTTTTTACGAAAAATTTTGGAGCATTAGAACGAAAGTTGACTTTTCTTCCGGCGCGGCCGATTGATGGATGGTCGGCGCCGCAGAAAAATGCCCGTAACTCGGCCAAAAATTGCTCAAAATACAAAAACTAATACATTTTTGGAATCCTCTCGTCATGAACAAACGAATGGTTTTTTTACCATCCCATTTCGAGCATTTGGACGGGAGATAGCTTTTTTGCTGCCCGGATATTTGATGGAGGAAAACGCCCGTAACTCGGCCAAAAATTGCTCAAAATGCAAAAACTAATACATTTTTGGAATCCTCTCGTCATGAACAAACGAATGGTTTTTTTACCATCCCATTTCGAGCATTTGGGTAGAAGTTGGTTTTTTGCTGTGAAGGGTAGATTTATGGGGAAGACCTCGCGCACAAAAATTCCAGTAACTTTTTCGAAAATCACCCAAAATGCAAAAACTAATACATTTTCGGAATCCTCTCCTCAAGCACTGTGGAATGGTTTTTTCATCATTCAATTTCGAGCATTTGGGTGAGAGATAATATTGGTTTTCGCAAATTGCAGATTGAGAAAAATGCTGGTTACTCGGTCGGGAATTGCTCAAAATGCAAAAACTAATACATTTTTGGAAACCTCTCGTCAAGCACTGTGGAATGGTTTTTTTACCATCGCATTTCGAGCATTTGGGTGGAAGTTGGTTTTTTGCTGTGAAGGGTAGATTTTTGAGGAAAAATTCAGGCAACTTTTTCGAAAATCACCCAAAATGCAAAAACGACCACATTTTTGGAATCCTCTCGTCGAGACGAATCGAATGGTTTTTTTACGAAAAATTTTGGAGCATTAGAACGAAAGTTGACTTTTCTTCCGGCGCGGCCGATTGATGGATGGTCGGCGCCGCAGAAAAATGCCCGTAACTCGGCCAAAAATTGCTCAAAATACAAAAACTAATACATTTTTGGAATCCTCTCGTCGAGACGAATCGAATGGTTTTTTTACGAAAAATTTTGGAGCATTAGAACGAAAGTTGACTTTTCTTCCGGCGCGGCCGATTGATGGATGGTCGGCGCCGCAGAAAAATGCCCGTAACTCGGCCAAAAATTGCTCAAAATACAAAAACTAATACATTTTTGGAATCCTCTCGTCATGAACAAACGAATGGTTTTTTTACCATCCCATTTCGAGCTTTTGGTCGTGAGAGTGGTTTTTTGGTGCGCGGATATTTGATGGAGGAAAACGCCCGTAACTCGGCCAAAAATTGCTCAAAATGCAAAAACTAATACATTTTTGGAATCCTCTCGTCATGAACAAACGAATGGTTTTTATACAATCCCATTTCGAGCATTTGGGTAGAAGTTGGTTTTTTGCTGTGAAGGGTAGATTTATGGGGAAGACCTCGCGCACAAAAATTCCAGTAACTTTTTCGAAAATCACCCAAAATGCAAAAACTAATACATTTTCGGAATCCTCTCCTCAAGCACTGTGGAATGGTTTTTTCATCATTCAATTTCGAGCATTTGGGTGAGAGATAATATTGGTTTTCGCAAATTGCAGATTGAGAAAAATGCTGGTTACTCGGTCGGGAATTGCTCAAAATGCAAAAACTAATACATTTTCGGAAACCTCTCGTCAAGCACTGTGGAATGGTTTTTTTACCATCGCATTTCGAGCATTTGGGTGGAAGTTGGTTTTTTGCTGTGAAGGGTAGATTTTTGAGGAAAAATTCGGGCAACTTTTTCGAAAATCACCCGAAATGCAAAAACGACCACATTTTTGGAATCCTCTCGTCGAGACGAATCGAATGGTTTTTTTACCATCCCATTTCGAGCATTTGGGTAGAAGTTGGTTTTTTGCTGTGAAGGGTAGATTTATGGGGAAGACCTCGCGCATAAAAATTCTGGTAACTTTTTCGAAAATCACCCAAAATGCAAAAACTAATACATTTTCGGAATCCTCTCCTCAAGCACTGTGGAATGGTTTTTTCATCATTCAATTTCGAGCATTTGGGTGAGAGATAATATTGGTTTTCGCAAATTGCAGATTGAGAAAAATGCTGGTTACTCGGTCGGGAATTGCTCAAAATGCAAAAACTAATACATTTTCGGAAACCTCTCGTCAAGCACTGTGGAATGGTTTTTTTACCATCGCATTTCGAGCATTTGGGTGGAAGTTGGTTTTTTGCTGTGAAGGGTAGATTTTTGAGGAAAAATTCAGGCAACTTTTTCGAAAATCACCCGAAATGCAAAAACGACCACATTTTTGGAATCCTCTCGTCGAGACGAATCGAATGGTTTTTTTACGAAAAATTTTGGAGCATTAGAACGAAAGTTGACTTTTCTTCCGGCGCGGCCGATTGATGGATGGTCGGCGCCGCAGAAAAATGCCCGTAACTCGGCCAAAAATTGCTCAAAATACAAAAACTAATACATTTTTGGAATCCTCTCGTCATGAACAAACGAATGGTTTTTACCATCCCATTTCGAGCATTTGGACGGGAGATAGCTTTTTGCTGCCCGGATATTTGATGGAGGAAAACGCCCGTAACTCGGCCAAAAATTGCTCAAAATGCAAAAACTAATACATTTTTGGAATCCTCTCGTCATGAACAAACGAATGGTTTTACCATCCCATTTCGAGCATTTGGGTAGAAGTTGGTTTTTGCTGTGAAGGGTAGATTTATGGGGAACACCTCGCGCACAAAAATTCTGGTAACTTTTTCGAAAATCACCCAAAATGCAAAAACTAATACATTTTCGGAATCCTCTCCTCAAGCACTGTGGAATGGTTTTTCATCATTCAATTTCGAGCATTTGGGTGAGAGATAATATTGGTTTTCGCAAATTGCAGATTGAGAAAAATGCTGGTTACTCGGTCGGGAATTGCTCAAAATGCAAAAACTAATACATTTTCGGAAACCTCTCGTCAAGCACTGTGGAATGGTTTTTACCATCGCATTTCGAGCATTTGGGTGGAAGTTGGTTTTTGCTGTGAAGGGTAGATTTTTGAGGAAAAATTCGGGCAACTTTTTCGAAAATCACCCGAAATGCAAAAACGACCACATTTTTGGAATCCTCTCGTCGAGACGAATCGAATGGTTTTTTTTACGAAAAATTTTGGAGCATTAGAACGAAAGTTGACTTTTCTTCCGGCGCGGCCGATTGATGGATGGTCGGCGCCGCAGAAAAATGCCCGTAACTCGGCCAAAAATTGCTCAAAATACAAAAACTAATACATTTTTGGAATCCTCTCGTCATGAACAAACGAATGGTATTTTTACCATCCCATTTCGAGCATTTGGACGGGAGATAGCTTTTCTTGCTGCCCGGATATTTGATGGAGGAAAACGCCCGTAACTCGGCCAAAAATTGCTCAAAATGCAAAAACTAATACATTTTTGGAATCCTCTCGTCATGAACAAACGAATGGTTTTTTTACCATCCCATTTCGAGCATTTGGGTAGAAGTTGGTTTTTTGCTGTGAAGGGTAGATTTATGGGGAACACCTCGCGCACAAAAATTCTGGTAACTTTTTCGAAAATCACCCAAAATGCAAAAACTAATACATTTTCGGAATCCTCTCCTCAAGCACTGTGGAATGGTTTTTTCATCATTCAATTTCGAGCATTTGGGTGAGAGATAATATTGGTTTTCGCAAATTGCAGATTGAGAAAAATGCTGGTTACTCGGTTGGGAATTGCTCAAAATGCAAAAACTAATACATTTTCGGAAACCTCTCGTCAAGCACTGTGGAATGGTTTTTTTACCATCCCATTTCGTGCATTTGGACGGGAGATAGCTTTTTTGCTGCCCGGATATTTGATGGAGGAAAACGCCCGTAACTCGGCCAAAAATTGCTCAAAATGCAAAAACTAATACATTTTTGGAATCCTCTCGTCATGAACAAACGAATGGTTTTTTTACCATCCCATTTCGAGCATTTGGGTAGAAGTTGGTTTTTTGCTGTGAAGGGTAGATTTATGGGGAAGACCTCGCGCACAAAAATTCTGGTAACTTTTTCGAAAATCACCCAAAATGCAAAAACTAATACATTTTCGGAATCCTCTCCTCAAGCACTGTGGAATGGTTTTTTCATCATTCAATTTCGAGCATTTGGGTGAGAGATAATATTGGTTTTCGCAAATTGCAGATTGAGAAAAATGCTGGTTACTCGGTCGGGAATTGCTCAAAATGCAAAAACTAATACATTTTCGGAAACCTCTCGTCAAGCACTGTGGACTGGTTTTTTGAACATCGCATTTCGAGCATTTGGGTGGAAGTTGGTTTTTTGCTGTGAAGGGTAGATTTTTGAGGAAAAATTCGGGCAACTTTTTCGAAAATCACCCAAAATGCAAAAACGACCACATTTTTGGAATCCTCTCGTCGAGACGAATCGAATGGTTTTTTTACGAAAAATTTTGGAGCATTAGAACGAAAGTTGACTTTTCTTCCGGCGCGGCCGATTGATGGATGGTCGGCGCCGCAGAAAATGCCCGTAACTCGGCCAAAAATTGCTCAAAATACAAAAACTAATACATTTTTGGAATCCTCTCGTCATGAACAAACGAATGGTTTTTTTACCATCCCATTTCGAGCATTTGGACGGGAGATAGCTTTTCTTGCTGCCCGGATATTTGATGGAGGAAAACGCCCGTAACTCGGCCAAAAATTGCTCAAAATGCAAAAACTAATACATTTTTGGAATCCTCTCGTCATGAACAAACGAATGGTTTTTACCATCCCATTTCGAGCATTTGGGTAGAAGTTGGTTTTTTGCTGTGAAGGGTAGATTTATGGGGAAGACCTCGCGCACAAAAATTCTGGTAACTTTTTCGAAAATCACCCAAAATGCAAAAACTAATACATTTTCGGAATCCTCTCCTCAAGCACTGTGGAATGGTTTTTTCATCATTCAATTTCGAGCATTTGGGTGAGAGATAATATTGGTTTTCGCAAATTGCAGATTGAGAAAAATGCTGGTTACTCGGTCGGGAATTGCTCAAAATGCAAAAACTAATACATTTTCGGAAACCTCTCGTCAAGCACTGTGGAATGGTTTTTTTACCATCGCATTTCGAGCATTTGGGTGGAAGTTGGTTTTTTGCTGTGAAGGGTAGATTTTTGAGGAAAAATTCGGGCAACTTTTTCGAAAATCACCCAAAATGCAAAAACGACCACATTTTTGGAATCCTCTCGTCGAGACGAATCGAATGGTTTTTTTACGAAAAATTTTGGAGCATTAGAACGAAAGTTGACTTTTCTTCCGGCGCGGCCGATTGATGGAAGGTCGGCGAAGCAGAAAAATGCCCGTAACTCGGCCAAAAATTGCTCAAAATGCAAAAACTAGTACATTTTTGGAATCCTCTCGTCATGAACAAACGAACGGATTTTTTACCATCCCATTTCGAGCATTTGGACGGGAGATAGCTTTTTTGCTGCCCGGATATTTGATGGAGGAAAACGCCCGTAACTCGGCCAAAAATTGCTCAAAATGCAAAAACTAATACATTTTTGGAATCCTCTCGTCATGAACAAACGAATGGTTTTTTTACCATCCCATTTCGAGCATTTGGGTAGAAGTTGGTTTTTTGCTGTGAAGGGTAGATTTATGGGGAAGACCTCGCGCACAAAAATTCTGGTAACTTTTTCGAAAATCACCCAAAATGCAAAAACTAATACATTTTCGGAATCCTCTCCTCAAGCACTGTGGAATGGTTTTTTCATCATTCAATTTCGAGCATTTGGGTGAGAGATAATATTGGTTTTCGCAAATTGCAGATTGAGAAAAATGCTGGTTACTCGGTCGGGAATTGCTCAAAATGCAAAAACTAATACATTTTCGGAAACCTCTCGTCAAGCACTGTGGAATGGTTTTTTTACCATCGCATTTCGAGCATTTGGGTGGAAGTTGGTTTTTTGCTGTGAAGGGTAGATTTTTGAGGAAAAATTCGGGCAACTTTTTCGAAAATCACCCAAAATGCAAAAACGACCACATTTTTGGAATCCTCTCGTCGAGACGAATCGAATGGTTTTTACGAAAAATTTTGGAGCATTAGAACGAAAGTTGACTTTTCTTCCGGCGCGGCCGATTGATGGATGGTCGGCGCCGCAGAAAAATGCCCGTAACTCGGCCAAAAATTGCTCAAAATACAAAAACTAATACATTTTTGGAATCCTCTCGTCATGAACAAACGAATGGTTTTTTTACCATCCCATTTCGAGCATTTGGACGGGAGATAGCTTTTCTTGCTGCCCGGATATTTGATGGAGGAAAACGCCCGTAACTCGGCCAAAAATTGCTCAAAATGCAAAAACTAATACATTTTTGGAATCCTCTCGTCATGAACAAACAAATGGTTTTTACCATCCCATGTCGAGCATTTGGGTAGAAGTTGGTTTTTTGCTGTGAAGGGTAGATTTATGGGGAAGACCTCGCGCACAAAAATTCTGGTAACTTTTTCGAAAATCACCCAAAATGCAAAAACTAATACATTTTCGGAATCCTCTCCTCAAGCACTGTGGAATGGTTTTTCATCATTCAATTTCGAGCATTTGGGTGAGAGATAATATTGGTTTTCGCAAATTGCAGATTGAGAAAAATGCTGGTTACTCGGTCGGGAATTGCTCAAAATGCAAAAACTAATACATTTTCGGAAACCTCTCGTCAAGCACTGTGGAATGGTTTTTTACCATCGCATTTCGAGCATTTGGGTGGAAGTTGGTTTTTGCTGTGAAGGGTAGATTTTTGAGGAAAAATTCGGGCAACTTTTTCGAAAATCACCCAAAATGCAAAAACGACCACATTTTTGGAATCCTCTCGTCGAGACGAATCGAATGGTTTTTTTACGAAAAATTTTGGAGCATTAGAACGAAAGTTGACTTTTCTTCCGGCGCGGCCGATTGATGGATGGTCGGCGCCGCAGAAAATGCCCGTAACTCGGCCAAAAATTGCTCAAAATACAAAAACTAATACATTTTTGGAATCCTCTCGTCATGAACAAACGAATGGTTTTTACCATCCCATTTCGAGCATTTGGACGGGAGATAGCTTTTGCTGCCCGGATATTTGATGGAGGAAAACGCCCGTAACTCGGCCAAAAATTGCTCAAAATGCAAAAACTAATACATTTTTGGAATACTCTCGTCATGAACAAACGACTGGTTTTTACCATCCCATTTCGAGCATTTGGGTAGAAGTTGGTTTTTTGCTGTGAAGGGTAGATTTATGGGGAAGACCTCGCGCACAAAAATTCTGGTAACTTTTTCGAAAATCACCCAAAATGCAAAAACTAATACATTTTCGGAATCCTCTCCTCAAGCACTGTGGAATGGTTTTTTCATCATTCAATTTCGAGCATTTGGGTGAGAGATAATATTGGTTTTCGCAAATTGCAGATTGAGAAAAATGCTGGTTACTCGGTCGGGAATTGCTCAAAATGCAAAAACTAATACATTTTCGGAAACCTCTCGTCAAGCACGGTGGAATGGTTTTTCCCATCGCTTTTCGCGCATTGGGGTGGATGTTGGTTTTTGGCTGTGAAGGGTATATTTTTGAGGAAAAATTCGGGCACCTTTTTCGAAAATCACCCAAAATGAAAAAACGACCACATTTTTGGAATCCTCTCGTCGAGACGAATCGATTGGTTTTACGAAAAATTTTGGAGCATTAGAACGAAAGTTGACTTTTATTCCGGCGCGGCCGATTGATGGATGGTCGGCGCCGCAGCAAAATGCCCGTAACTCGGCCAAAAATTGCTCAAAATACAAAAACTAATACATTTTTGGACTCCTCCCGTCAGGAACACACGACTGGTTTTTACCATCCCATTTCGAGCATTTGGACGGGAGATAGCTTTTTGCTGCCGTGATTTTTTATGGAGTAATACGCCCGTAACTCGGCCAAAAATTGCTCAAAATGCAAAAACTAATAAATTTTTGGAATCCTCTCGTCATGAACAAACGAATGGTTTTTTTACCATCCCATTTCGAGCATTTGGGTAGAAGTTGGTTTTTTGCTGTGAAGGGTAGATTTATGGGGAAGACCTCGCGCACAAAAATTCTGGTAACTTTTTCGAAAATCACCCAAAATGCAAAAACTAATACATTTTCGGAATCCTCTCCTCAAGCACTGTGGAATGGTTTTTTCATCATTCAATTTCGAGCATTTGGGTGAGAGATAATATTGGTTTTCGCAAATTGCAGATTGAGAAAAATGCTGGTTACTCGGTCGGGAATTGCTCAAAATGCAAAAACTAATACATTTTCGGAAACCTCTCGTCAAGCACTGTGGAATGGTTTTTACCATCGCATTGCGAGCATTTGGGTGGAAGTTGGTTTTTTGCTGTGAAGGGTAGATTTTTGAGGAAAAATTCGGGCAACTTTTTCGAAAATCACCCAAAATGCAAAAACGACCACATTTTTGGAATCCTCTCGTCGAGACGAATCGAATGGTTTTTTTACGAAAAATTTTGGAGCATTAGAACGAATGTTGACTTTTCTTCCGGCGCGGCCGATTGATGGATGGTCGGCGCCGCAGAAAAATGCCCGTAACTCGGCCAAAAATTGCTCAAAATACAAAAACTAATACATTTTTGGAATCCTCTCGTCATGAACAAACCAATGGTATTTTAACACTCCCATATCGAGCATTTGGACGGGAGATAGCTTTTTGCTGCCCGGATATTTGATGGAGGAAAACGCCCGTAACTCGGCCAAAAATTGCTCAAAATGCAAAAACTAATACATTTTTGGAATCCTCTCGTCATGAACAAACGAATGGTTTTTTTACCATCCCATTTCGAGCATTTGGGTAGAAGTTGGTTTTTTGCTGTGAAGGGTAGATTTATGGGGAAGACCTCGCGCACAAAAATTCTGGTAACTTTTTCGAAAATCACCCAAAATGCAAAAACTAATACATTTTCGGAATCCTCTCCTCAAGCACTGTGGAATGGTTTTTTCATCATTCAATTTCGAGCATTTGGGTGAGAGATAATATTGGTTTTCGCAAATTGCAGATTGAGAAAAATGCTGGTTACTCGGTCGGGAATTGCTCAAAATGCAAAAACTAATACATTTTCGGAAACCTCTCGTCAAGCACTGTGGAATGGTTTTTTTACCATCGCATTTCGAGCATTTGGGTGGAAGTTGGTTTTTTGCTGTGAAGGGTAGATTTTTGAGGAAAAATTCGGGCAACTTTTTCGAAAATCACCCAAAATGCAAAAACGACCACATTTTTGGAATCCTCTCGTCGAGACGAATCGAATGGTTTTTTTACGAAAAATTTTGGAGCATTAGAACGAAAGTTGACTTTTCTTCCGGCGCGGCCGATTGATGGATGGTCGGCGCCGCAGAAAAATGCCCGTAACTCGGCCAAAAATTGCTCAAAATACAAAAACTAATACATTTTTGGAATCCTCTCGTCATGAACAAACGAATGTTTTTTTTACCATCCCATTTCGAGCATTTGGACGGGAGATAGCTTTTTTGCTGCCCGGATATTTGATGGAGGAAAACGCCCGTAACTCGGCCAAAAATTGCTCAAAATGCAAAAACTAATACATTTTTGGAATCCTCTCGTCATGAACAAACGAATGGTATTTTTACCATCCCATTTCGAGCATTTGGGTAGAAGTTGGTTTTTTGCTGTGAAGGGTAGATTTATGGGGAAGACCTCGCGCACAAAAATTCTGGTAACTTTTTCGAAAATCACCCAAAATGCAAAAACTAATACATTTTCGGAATCCTCTCCTCAAGCACTGTGGAATGGTTTTTTCATCATTCAATTTCGAGCATTTGGGTGAGAGATAATATTGGTTTTCGCAAATTGCAGATTGAGAAAAATGCTGGTTACTCGGTCGGGAATTGCTCAAAATGCAAAAACTAATACATTTTCGGAAACCTCTCGTCAAGCACTGTGGAATGGTTTGTTTACCATCGCATTTCGAGCATTTGGGTGGAAGTTGGTTTTTTGCTGTGAAGGGTAGATTTTTGAGGAAAAATTCGGGCAACTTTTTCGAAAATCACCCAAAATGCAAAAACGACCACATTTTTGGAATCCTCTCGTCGAGACGAATCGAATGGTTTTTTTACGAAAAATTTTGGAGCATTAGAACGAAAGTTGACTTTTCTTCCGGCGCGGCCGATTGATGGATGGTCGGCGCCGCAGAAAAATGCCCGTAACTCGGCCAAAAATTGCTCAAAATACAAAAACTAATACATTTTTGGAATCCTCTCGTCATGAACAAACGAATGGTTTTTTTACCATCCCATTTCGAGCATTTGGACGGGAGATAGCTTTTGTGCTGCCCGGATATTTGATGGAGGAAAACGCCCGTAACTCGGCCAAAAATTGCTCAAAATGCAAAAACTAATAAATTTTTGGAATCCTCTCGTCATGAACAAACGAATGGTTTTTTTACCATCCCATTTCGAGCATTTGGGTAGAAGTTGGTTTTTGCTGTGAAGGGTAGATTTATGGGGAAGACCTCGCGCACAAAAATTCTGGTAACTTTTTCGAAAATCACCCAAAATGCAAAAACTAATACATTTTCGGAATCCTCTCCTCAAGCACTGTGGAATGGTTTTTTCATCATTCAATTTCGAGCATTTGGGTGAGAGATAATATTGGTTTTCGCAAATTGCAGATTGAGAAAAATGCTGGTTACTCGGTCGGGAATTGCTCAAAATGCAAAAACTAATACATTTTCGGAAACCTCTCGTCAAGCACTGTGGAATGGTTTTTTTACCATCGCATTTCGAGCATTTGGGTGGAAGTTGGTTTTTTGCTGTGAAGGGTAGATTTTTGAGGAAAAATTCGGGCAACTTTTTCGAAAATCACCCAAAATGCAAAAACGACCACATTTTTGGAATCCTCTCGTCGAGACGAATCGAATGGTTTTTTTACGAAAAATTTTGGAGCATTAGAACGAATGTTGACTTTTCTTCCGGCGCGGCCGATTGATGGATGGTCGGCGCCGCAGAAAAATGCCCGTAACTCGGCCAAAAATTGCTCAAAATACAAAAACTAATACATTTTTGGAATCCTCTCGTCATGAACAAACGAATGGTTTTTTTACCATCCCATTTCGAGCATTTGGACGGGAGATTGCTTTTTTGCTGCCCGGATATTTGATGGAGGAAAACGCCCGTAACTCGGCCAAAAATTGCTCAAAATGCAAAAACTAATAAATTTTTGGAATCCTCTCGTCATGAACAAACGAATGGTTTTTTTACCATCCCATTTCGAGCATTTGGGTAGAAGTTGGTTTTTTGCTGTGAAGGGTAGATTTATGGGGAAGACCTCGCGCACAAAAATTCTGGTAACTTTTTCGAAAATCACCCAAAATGCAAAAACTAATACATTTTCGGAATCCTCTCCTCAAGCACTGTGGAATGGTTTTTTCATCATTCAATTTCGAGCATTTGGGTGAGAGATAATATTGGTTTTCGCAAATTGCAGATTGAGAAAAATGCTGGTTACTCGGTCGGGAATTGCTCAAAATGCAAAAACTAATACATTTTCGGAAACCTCTCGTCAAGCACTGTGGAATGGTATTTTTACCATCGCATTTCGAGCATTTGGGTTGAAGTTGGTTTTTTGCTGTGAAGGGTAGATTTTTGAGGAAAAATTCAGGCAACTTTTTCGAAAATCACCCGAAATGCAAAAACGACCACATTTTTGGAATCCTCTCGTCGAGACGAATCGAATGGTTTTTTTACCATCCCATTTCGAGCATTTGGGTAGAAGTTGGTTTTTTGCTGTGAAGGGTAGATTTATGGGGAGGACCTCGCGCACAAAAATTCTGGTAACTTTTTCGAAAATCACCCAAAATGCAAAAACTAATACATTTTCGGAATCCTCTCCTCAAGCACTGTGGAATGGTTTTTTCATCATTCAATTTCGAGCATTTGGGTGAGAGATAATATTGGTTTTCGCAAATTGCAGATTGAGAAAAATGCTGGTTACTCGGTCGGGAATTGCTCAAAATGCAAAAACTAATACATTTTCGGAAACCTCTCGTCAAGCACTGTGGAATGGTTTTTTTACCATCGCATTTCGAGCATTTGGGTGGAAGTTGGTTTTTTGCTGTGAAGGGTAGATTTTTGAGGAAAAATTCAGGCAACTTTTTCGAAAATCACCCGAAATGCAAAAACGACCACATTTTTGGAATCCTCTCGTCGAGACGAATCGAATGGTTTTTTTACGAAAAATTTTGGAGCATTAGAACGAAAGTTGACTTTTCTTCCGGCGCGGCCGATTGATGGATGGTCGGCGCCGCAGAAAAATGCCCGTACTCGGCCAAAAATTGCTCAAAATACAAAAACTAATACATTTTTGGAATCCTCTCGTCATGAACAAACGAATGGTTTTTACCATCCCATTTCGAGCATTTGGGTAGAAGTTGGATTTTTGCTGTGAAGGGTAGATTTATGGGGAAGACCTCGCGCACAAAAATTCTGGTAACTTTTTCGAAAATCACCCAAAATGCAAAAACTAATACATTTTCGGAATCCTCTCCTCAAGCACTGTGGAATGGTTTTTTCATCATTCAATTTCGAGCATTTGGGTGAGAGATAATATTGGTTTTCGCAAATTGCAGATTGAGAAAAATGCTGGTTACTCGGTCGGGAATTGCTCAAAATGCAAAAACTAATACATTTTCGGAAACCTCTCGTCAAGCACTGTGGAATGGTTTTTTTACCATCGCATTTCGAGCATTTGGGTGGAAGTTGGTTTTTTGCTGTGAAGGGTAGATTTTTGAGGAAAAATTCGGGCAACTTTTTCGAAAATCACCCGAAATGCAAAAACTAATACATTTTTGGAATCCTCTCGTCATGAACAAACGAATGGTTTTTTTACCATCCCATTTCGAGCATTTGGGTAGAAGTTGGTTTTTTGCTGTGAAGGGTAGATTTATGGGGAAGACCTCGCGCACAAAAATTCTGGTAACTTTTTCGAAAATCACCCAAAATGCAAAAACTAATACATTTTCGGAATCCTCTCCTCAAGCACTGTGGAATGGTTTTTTCATCATTCAATTTCGAGCATTTGGGTGAGAGATAATATTGGTTTTCGCAAATTGCAGATTGAGAAAAATGCTGGTTACTCGGTCGGGAATTGCTCAAAATGCAAAAACTAATACATTTTCGGAAACCTCTCGTCAAGCACTGTGGAATGGTTTTTTTACCATCGCATTTCGAGCATTTGGGTGGAAGTTGGTTTTTTGCTGTGAAGGGTAGATTTTTGAGGAAAAATTCAGGCAACTTTTTCGAAAATCACCCGAAATGCAAAAACGACCACATTTTTGGAATCCTCTCGTCGAGACGAATCGAATGGTTTTTTTACGAAAAATTTTGGAGCATTAGAACGAAAGTTGACTTTTCTTCCGGCGCGGCCGATTGATGGATGGTCGGCGCCGCAGAAAAATGCCCGTACTCGGCCAAAAATTGCTCAAAATACAAAAACTAATACATTTTTGGAATCCTCTCGTCATGAACAAACGAATGGTTTTTTTACCATCCCATTTCGAGCATTTGGGTAGAAGTTGGTTTTTTGCTGTGAAGGGTAGATTTATGGGGAAGACCTCGCGCACAAAAATTCTGGTAACTTTTTCGAAAATCACCCAAAATGCAAAAACTAATACATTTTCGGAATTGATAAAATAAATGAAGGCAGGGTAGCTAATCCGAACTTCCTATTTTATGCTGAGAGAATACTCCAATGCGAGTGCATTGGAGAACGAATTCAAAGAATAGACAAATTACGCGAAATTCTACTGTTTTTATTGACACTTTAACGAAAATTCACAAATTAAACGAACTAGGTGATTTGCAGGGCAAATCACCATCAAATTAAACCGAATTGACAAATTAATCGAATAGGCACTTTGACTGTGGGCATCGAGCGGTTAGCTCGTGGCCGAGACGTTTACCAGCACAATTACACACGTAATTAACAGACTGTTTAACCGATCGCGGTACTCGGACGTCCAAGTACCGGCTCGGAGCGTCGTCATACTTTGCTCACCCAGTGTAGCCACACTATATAGGTAATGGCGAAGTGCAGCCAAGTTTACCTATAACATTTGCCCCCTCCGGCTTCACAAAGGCAGCAATGCTAACCGAGGGAAGGCGAGCGTTATAAAGTCAACTCGAACTGCACCGCCCCTACCTGCCCCTTCGTCCTTACCTAGGGGAGGAGGCTGCACCGGGTGAAGCTAGTCACGACGCTCCAAGCAGGTGCATGGAGGGTTTATGACTGCAAAAGCTAGCTTTTGCACCCTCTTAAGAATGACAATAAAAGGTACGACGACCTTGACTCGAGATTAATGATCTCAGACGTGAACGATTAATCGTATGAAAACGATACACGTCGTAGCACCTCGCAGCAGTCTGGAAGAAAATAAGAGACTTGGCCACGAGACACATAAAAAAAATTGAAATAGACGGAGATCATCTCGATGTCTTTGCCCAGAAATAGAAGAAAAAGAATCAAATTTTGAGAAAAACTGTGCCAAGGCGACGTCGCCTTGGACACACATACCAAAAATTTCAAAAAAAAATAAATTTGTCAATTCGTTTTTTCGAAGTCGAAAAAGAGAAAAATAATATGCATATGTGCAAGTTATGTACAAGAAATGCATAAGAAAAATGCAACATACATGTCATATAAACAACAAAATATACGTTGAACTTCAACGAAAATGCACAGAGAAAATATTCTTAAAAATAATCAAAAAATGTTGAAAGTTGCAATTTCAACAAATTTTACGTAAGACTTATTAACTATTGCAATCTTATAATTAAAAATCAAATATGATAATAATGTGAATCGACGTCGATGTTGATTATTATCCGGGTTATCGCTGTTTTACGTATAATCAGGATTAGTTGGTTGATGCAAATCCAATGATGGTGACATTGA